>BFEA01000191.1:2447519-2503351 GCA_003427395.1 Chara braunii
TTTTTTTCTTTGTTTTTTTTTTTAACTTTTTTTTTCTTTGTTTTTTTTTTTGTTTTTTTGTTTTTTTTTTCAACGTACCAATTCCTTGTTTCTTTCTTTTTGTGTTTTCTTGTTTTGCTTTTTAGAAGAATAATATCGTTTTGTTTCTTTTTTTGTTTCTTTTTCTTTTCCTTTTCTTCCTGTAGTAGGTCCGGGGCGTGAACGCCCGGTAGCCCCAGCCTCGGCACAGGTCGGCTTACAAGTAGGACGAGGCTCGGACTTAATAGCTGCGGCAAATACTCGTGGTTTAAGGACTCTTCCTCTCTTGCCTCCCCTGGCCATATCACGTCCCCCGGACATCCCGCAGCAGATCCCCCAGCCAGTCTGCATTGAACTTTTTCATTGCTTGTGTAATGTCCTGTTTTTGGGGAAGACTGCATAAATTGATTTTAATATGCGACCATTGAGCTGCAAGGAAAATGAGCAGTAGCGAGATGGCAATAACCAGATTGCACAATCACATTGAAGGCCAGACAGTATCACCATGTCCAGAAAGCAGAAATGCACCAATATAACACCAATGAGGATACGTAACACTGAAAACCAATGTCAATGAGAGCTTGCTCTCGCCACCACCAACATGAGTGTGTAGCTATCTCCCTACTTGGCGCTCGGCGCCCAGCCTACTCCCTACACAGCTACAGTCTGCCTACTAATTGACAATGCAACTGTTCACGTCAGCAGCCTACGAAGTACTTGAAGATGTCACCCATGCTGACCATCGCCAATACTGGGTATGTGCCCTCACATCACCATCATGCTCATCCTTCTCTCTCTCCCCTGTCTTACTCCCACGTCTTCACTCTGTACACCCGAAGACCACCCCTGCGCCTCACTGTAGGCCAAGCCGAACCAGCTATGGAGGCTGGGCTATGGTGCTGCCCTCAGCAGCGCCCTGCTCCCTGCACAACCGCACGCGCTAGCACCTCGCCTCTCAGCGCCAGCAGCAGCCCATGAGCGTCTGCTCCAGCAGCACTGCCGCTAGCATGCAAGTGCCTGAATGAGGCTGCCGGTGGCGAGCTTCTTCCTATATGGAAAGGGCCTGCCTACCTTCGCAGCCTGGCTGGACTGGGTCTGGGCCCAAAACCTTCCGGTAGGCCCAGGATGCTGCGCTTGTGTTGCAGGTACGAGGCCTTTTTCGGTTGGGCCTCTTAACTGTCAGTGTATGAGGCTGTGATTCTCGCCTAGGGCTTGCATTTTTGGAAAGGCCCGGAAGGCTGTGGAATATCTTTGTTGCCCGGCCTGTGTTTTCCTTCAACCAACTGGCGCGTCACAACTGCCTAAACCCCAAATACGACATTTGACAGTTGAGGGTCTTCTCGTGATTTGTTAGGCCTGCCTTCACTTAGGGCGGGCGCAGATGCAACAGGGGCCCCTTAGGCCTGTCGAGGACCCGAATCCTTGGATTCTCTCCTCCTTTACTTCGATAGTTCTCTGAGAAGTTCTTATGTAAGAGGCTGCTTCCCTTTGAGCTTTTTCTTGTAACTTAGATGATTTGGGGGGCAGTCTTCATTAGTTCCTCTCTTGTGAACCACCGGTCTTCTTGAGGACCAGTGTGATGTCTGAACCGCACTCTGTATTGCATCTGTGGCTTTGGCGGTCGACCCCTTCCTGGAGGTTTGGGTACAGGCATCGGCTTGTGCTTGACGATATCGTCAATGTCCACGTGTCAATCCATGGTTGGGAGTCATTCTAGTAGTATTGTGCACAACGTTATTGTACAGGTTGGCGACAAGAGGTAGCTTCTTGTCCCTGTCATCCTGGTTTGGCTTGATATAATGCCTAAGCAGGTGCTGTACTACTCGGTTCATCTGCTCTGCTTGGTCATTTGACTCAGAGTGATTCCCTGACGTCATTTGGAGCTTTGTGCCCATCTGTTCAGTTGTTGATTGGCACGGTTCACTGGTAAATCTTACGTCCATGTCGCTTATTGTAGACGTAGGGAGTCCAAAATCATGTACTCAATTTTCTAGAAACGGTTTGATGACATAGTTAGTTTTAGCAGTTTCTGGCATAGCGATAAGTCTTGCATACTTAGAAAAGTGTTCCACTATAACGAAAATATGTCTCTTGTTCGTCCTGTTGGTCACAAGAGTATCCATGAAATTCATGGATACACTCTGACCAGGACTTTCAGGGATCGGCAAGGGCTTGAGAAGCCCCAGCGGAGCCTGAGTCCTAGGTTTGTCCCATTGATAAACCTGGCAGGTTTCTACGTATTTTTTAGCATCCTGCATCATAGAGAGCCACCAAAATTTTTGCATTAAATTAGCTGAAGTCTTTTATAACCAAAATGACCAGTTGCATCCTGACATTCCCCTAAAAATAAACTACGCGAAGACTCTCTATTCGGAACACGAAGTTTTTTATTCCCTGCCTTTGCAAGAAACAATAAGCCATCTACCATCGTAAATTCGTCGAAGGTTGCTTTATCCTTCGCTTGAAATCTACGGATGATCTTGGACATGATTGAATCTTGCTGGTAGGCTTCCACCAAGGATCTAGTTACATCATCGGATATACCAAACTCAGTCACTAGTGCGCCCAGATAATCTGCCCTTCGCGATAATGCATCAGCCGCTTTGTTGTACTCTCCCTTGATTGGATAAAGTTGATAGTCTTGCATGTCAATTACTTGAATCCACCGCTTTAGTGCGTCAGAGAGTATAGACTATGTCTTGATCCAGTGCAAGGTCCCATAGTCAGATCTCAAGTAGAAGAATTTGCCTAGGAGGTAGTGTCTCCAACGGACCAGCGCTATGTAGAGGGCATAGAGCTCACGCTCAAACGTGGACTTTGCTAGCTTTTGAGATGGCATCTTTTAACTATGTACTGGATTGGTCTCAACTTCTTCCCCTCCTTTTGTGCAAGGACCGCGCCTATGCCATATTGGCTGACATCTGTCGTCACAACAAAGGGATGTTCAGAATCCGAAAGTTTAAGGACTTCGTAGTCAGTGCGTACTTCAATGAAGGTCACTTCACACTCTTCAGTCCACTCCCAAGGGGTGTCGAGTCGAGTTAGATCTGTTAATAGGGAAGTTATAGTACTATAGTTTTTAACAAACAGACGATAGTAGCCCGTCATCCCTAAAAACGATCTGACCTCAGTAGCAGTCTGAGGTCTGGGTCAGTCCCGTATGCTGGCCACCTTGGCATCGTCCGACCTCAACGCTTCCGCGGAGATTTTATGACCCGAGTACAAGATTTTTGTGCGTTCGAATTTGCATTTCTCCAAGTTTACCTTATACCGGTGCTGTCTTAGGAGACCTATCACTATTTTCAAGTGCTCAGCGTGCTCCTGTACAGTCCTACGAAAGATAAGAATATCGTCGAGGTACACGACGATAAACTTGTCTGAGTATTCATGAAAAATCATGTTCATTGCGTGCTGGAATGTTCCAGGCCAAAGGGCATCACCACAAACTCGTACAGACCGTACCTGGTCTGAAATACGGTTTTGTGCTGGTCCTCAGGTCTAATGGCGATTTGATGGTATTTGGACTTCCGATCTATCTTTGTGAAGTACTGACATCCCTGCACTCTATCCAATAGGTCGTCGATGCGGGGTAGGGGCTCTGCATTCTTTACTGTGATGGCATTGAGGCCCCTATAGTCAATGCATATCCTTAAGGTACCCCCCTTCTTAGGGACAAATAAGACTGGCGCACCGTAAGGGGAGGTACTAGGCCGAATCCATCCCTTTTCTGTGAGCTCTTTGAGCTAGCGGCAGAGCTCATCCAACTTCGCAGGAAACATCCTATAGATTCGTCCTTTAGGCACCTTACTACCTGGGACAACCTCTATCGCATGGGCCACCTCGTTTTTTCACCACGTCTGTGGGCTCCTAAAAAAGGTTGGAATATTGCGTGACGAATTATTCTTTCTCTTAGGGTGTTTTTACGGCCTTCCTTTCTCAGAGGCAAAGACTAGATACATGCTCTCCTCGCAATTCTGCTTGTAGTACATATAGAAAGAGGAGGCACACATACAGCCGTAGTTTTCCACTAGATTGCTAGCTTTATACTTTTGCAGTCTAACGGTTCTACCGTTGGGCAGCTTGTGTATCAACACCTTCCTATCCCAATCGAACTGAGGCTGAGCAATCGCGAGGTAGTACATGCCTAATAACATATCGAATGGCAGTTCGTCGCTGACGAGGAATGAGATTTTGTGTCTCACTTCCCCTCCTCCATAAGAGAAGGTACAAATTACGTCCTTGACATAGTCTTCAGATAACATCTGGTGCTTGTTGGCTAGTGTAGAAGCTACAGTTTTGCTAAGCCGCTGCACTTGGTCCCCTAAGCGCAGTCTGTCCAGACAAGCACGACTGATGAAATTCCATGTAGAGCCTATGCCTGCGAAGACTCTTACTTTGCGTCCACCTACGTTGAGTTCTACCACGAAATGTTCACCCTTAGGACCTCTACTAATCATCGCCCAAGAGTCTCTGGGTCCTTCCTTGACCACTCAGACTGTAACTCTTCCAAGGACTCAGACACATCTCTCGAACAGAGCGTCGGTGGGTCTGAATGTGCCTGCGGGGCGATGTTTGGGTCACTAGCCTTGGCCAACGCCTGAAGTGGGGAAGACAACGTTACCACTTCAGCACGAGTAAGAGCGGCTAACACTCCTACTAGCCCGAGGAATTTTCTAGCGAAGTGCTAGCAGAAGCACTGCCAGGGTTCGAGGATAAACCCACTACCGTTGGAGCGGCTACCCTCGTCGTGACCTTCTTGCCTCGCCAAGTTCTTGACGTGTGGCCATAATTGCCACAGTTCATGCATGTGCCCCTGGCAAAGCGTTCCCTCCACACCTCGTAATCTAAACCAAGTTTTACCTATGCGGGTGTTCCTTGGTCACCCTGACCCGTAGACCGGATTACCTTCTTCTTCCCGGTCCTCCTAGCCTTTTTTTTGATAGGCGCCACAACTCCCCCATTCGAAGTCTCGCTGACCCCATCGTGCTCTGTCTCATCCCCGTAGTCTCGGAAGTCGTCAATTTCTGTCGTCTGACCATCATGGTCGACGAACATAAGTTGACCTTCCTTCTTGCAGTCTCGGGGAAGCTTCTTCTTCCTACCATCTCCTTGGCCCGGATGCGTGAATCCCAACTTAGCCTCTATGTCTAAGGCCTTCCTGCTGAAAGTAGCGAAGCTATGTTGGTCTATGTAGGCCTCGTCCACCAGTTTTGTCCTAACCTCTGAGGGCAGACATCTCAAATAGTCTGTGAGGAGTACATAAGGGTCAAAACGCACACCAGGTAGTACGATCAGGCGTTCTGCAGTGTCTGTGACCTCACGTATATTCTTGTACCTCTTGGCACAAAGATTGTTAATCGCGTTTTTGGCACAAAGATTCTTGAGGGTCATGCCACCTTTTGTACACAATCTGTAAGGAGTCTTCCAATGTTTGGGTCTGTGCTTAGGCATCGAAATTTTGACCATAGCCCTGTTGTTGCACTAACCATTTAACCAACGTGTTGCTGATCCCTCTAAAAAGGAAGCGACAACTATAACCTCTTGCTTTGGCTTTGTGAGTTTGTGCCCCACATAAGTGGGCACAGTCCTCACCCATGTGTCCAAGTCCTCATCGTTCTTCCTGTCGCCAGAGAAGGGCCTATGACTCAGCAAAGGAATCTTGGGCATCCACTTCATAGGTTGGATCTACCCAGGTGGTTGTTGCAGTGGTTGCATGGCCACTGACACCGGTTGCTGCACGTTGGGCTTGCCCTGACGATGGGACTGTAGTTACCACCATCGTGGATGGTACAGTAGAAGCTCTAAGGACCGGACCACTAACTACTGGTTGTCCGTCTGAGAAAGTTATGCCATACATAGGCGAGAAGGTTTGCCCTATCGGCGACGACGTCACTGAAGGACCAGCAACCGAAGGGGGAACTACAGGGAACTGGGGCTGCCTCATGACTAGGCGAGGCCCTTGAAGTGCAACTAGAATTCGTTTCTGGCCTACCACTAGTTCAGTCAACAATTCATGTTGAACCACCTGCGTTTCTGCCACACAAAGTGGCCAATTGCTTAGCGACCGATCAATAGGATTTAACGTCACATCATCTAGTTCTTCTAGTCATGTTAGCTCCTGCAATCCTCCGGAGTGAGCGGGGGCTGCTGGCTGACTTGCAGAGGCATGTGACATGGTAGAGGAGGTAGCCATGATCACATATGTGCTAGCTATGTTACTAGCCCTGGCGCTGACCTCAACGTCCCTTGTCCTCCGCAATGTCGCCCTCTCCCTAGCTTCGCTGCACAGCGGCCTTTCCTCTTCTGGACCTAACTCTATGAAGGTTAAAGGTCGACTAAGAGCAGTTTTGCGAGTAACCCTAAGATCTTCCACTAACTCCTCTTCCTCACTACTAACAACTTCACTCATGAGCTACAGTGGAGTGTGATCTAAACTAGAATCCACACTAAATCCTTCCTTAGCCTGACATCCAACGGAGTAAGCAAAATCAACAAATCTTGGTCAGCCTGGAAAAATAGTCAAGCGGTAACCAATAATAAGTGTCAGATCCTATATGGAATACTAAATCTATTTTGAGATTATTCTGAAACAATTTGCATGCAGCAAGGAATGTACTATTCTATCTGCGGCTGTCTGTCAGTTGTTAGACAAGTTTGTAACAATTAAATAATCAAAAATAAAAATAATATTTCCTGCAGAGATGCATGTTGAATGACAGTTTGTCTAATTAGTGCCACAGCGAAGAGTTACCGGAATTCCCGTTGTCTCCCTGTGTCCTTCTTGAGTTGTCACTTTGTGTCAACGTCCTGAGCATCTGGTTGAGCAGCGTGTGTGCAACCCGGCCCACCCCTGTGCCCCAAGTCTACGTCGAACCTGCCAGCCCCTGCACCTTATTTATCATTGCATGCAACGAGCCTTACACTCGGTTCGATCTGGCTGATCAAGAGGCAGTTTAAGGACAACGCCCAAGGTCCTCAGGAATTATTTAACGTCGCAGACAGGACGACGATCACAACCAGAGTCAACATCGAGTTCCCGCCATAAATATTTAAAGACGGTCTGGTAAGCGTATGTCCAAAGGGCTTGCATACCCTGCATGACCTCTATTGCGCACCAGCAGAACCAAGGACTTGCGGCCAAGCATGTGTGTACTAGTCCCGGCGGGTTGGCATGGTGACCGTTACCTGAGTGCTTCGTCCAGGGCCCTTTAGAGGCATCGCCCGTCTCCCACCAGCTTGCTGCCTAGAAAGAATGTCGATTTTCAAGGTTGAGCGCTCGTGACACCTCACATTGAGAGGACTCTCAAAACAGAACTCACTGCCTCATGGTAAGAAGTAATGGAGAGGGTAGATAAAGAAGAGAACAACGTACCTCATAATGTTGCCCCCAACCTCGGATTTCTCACCGGCAATCTGATGTGCATTTATGATGACCGGTCTTTGCCTCGGCACAGCCAACAGCAGAATGCAGTTCCACCTCGGCTTAAATGTCACATCAACGAGCTCTAATCATCCAAAGTACACCCCTAATGTCACCACATAGCTTTTTGGCGGGCCCACACGACCCTGGGCCGCCTTACATTCAACGCCCAAGCCTTATCACTGCCCCACACTTCATACGAAGCACCAAACAACTATTGTGAAGAATCAATTAAGCGCAGAACCAGCTCTGATACCAAATTGCAAGGAAAATGAGCAGTAGTGAGATGACAATAACCAGATTGCACAATCACATTGAAGGCCAAACAGTATCACTGTGTCCAGAAAGAAGAAGTGCACCAATATAACACCAATGAAGATTCGTAACATTAAAAACCAATGTCAATGAGAGTTTGCTCTCACCACCACCAACATGAGTGTCCAGGCCCTATCTCCCTACTTGGCGCTTGGCGCCCAACCTACTCCCTACACAACTACAGTCTGCCTACTAATTCACAATGCAATTGTTGACGCCAGCAGCCTACGAAGTACTTGAAGATGTCGCCCATGCTGACCATCGCCAATACCAAGTATGTGCCCTCACATCACCATCATTCTCATCCTTCTCTCTCTCATCTGTCTTATTCCCACATCTTCCCTTTGTACACCCGAAGACCACCCCTGCGCCTCACTGTAGTCCAAACCCAACCAGCTACGGAGGCTGGGCTATGGCGCTGCCCTCAGCAGCGCCCTGCTCCTTGCACGACTGCACGCGCTAGCACCTCGCCTCTCAGCGTCAGCAGCAACCCGCGAGCGTCTGCTCTAGTTGAGGCTGCCGGTGGCGAGCTCCTTCCTATATGGAAAGGGTCTGCCTGCCTTCGCAGCCTGGCTGGACTGTGCCTGGGCCCAGAAGCTTCCAGTAGGCCCCAGGATGTTGCGCTTGTGTTGCAGCTGCTGGGCCTTTTTCGGTTGGGCCTCTCAACTGTTAGTGTATGAGGCCCAGCAGCTACAACACAAGCGTAGCATCTTGGGGCCTACCGGAAGCTTCTCGGCCCAGGCCCAGTCCATCCAGGCTGCGAAGGCAGGCAGACCCTTTCCATATAGGAAGGAGTTCGCCACGAACTTTCGAATCAGGATTAACCCCCTGATGCGTCTTTCTAGTGAGGATTAACCCCCTAACGGGTCTTTCGAGACGTACCAACCTCCTGGAAGTTGTTCAAATAAAATCTAAATGACCCAAAAAATATATATCTTACTAAATATCATATAAACTAAGTAATAATTCATGTCGCAACCTTTTTTTTTCTTTTTAATCCATATAAGTTCTTGAAGAGCACACTGATCAAGACAAGTCTCCCCGTCGCAAGCAAGCTCTTCAAAGGACAGAGGAGAACATCAATCAAGACAGATTTCTCTGCCGCAGACGAATTCCTTATTTTAGAAGAGAACACTGATCAAAGACGGTTAACCCGCCGCAGATGAACTCTTCTCTTTCCCAGAAGAAAATGTCGATCAAGACAGGTTTTTCCTACCGCAGACAAATTCTCTCTACCTCAAGTTGAGAACAAAACATTGATCAAGGCAGGTTTCCCTGGCGTAGACGAACTTTTCTCTCCATCAGAAGAAAATGTCGATCAAGACAGTTTTCCCTGCCTCAGACAAGTTCCTCTCTACCTCAAGTTGAGAACAGAACGCTGATCAAGACAGGTTTCCCTGCCGCAGACGAACTTTTCTCAATTAGTCTTTTAAAAGAAATTTGATCAAGACAGATTTCTCTACCACAGATATGCCCTTCAAAGATCGGAGGAGAACTCTGATCAAGACAAGTTTCTCTTCCGCAAATGAAACCGTCTTCATTCCATCTTGAAGAGAAGGTTGATCAAAAAAGGTTGCCCCGTCGCAAACCTACTCAAATTTCATCTAATGACGAAAATGAAGAAGAACGCCAATTAAGACAGGTTGCCCTGTCACTGACGAACTCCTTTATTGATTCAAGCTGCGATATGAAATTATTACAATGAAATTTACTATATACCATGTCAAATGTTATCGATCGTTCTATGATATGCGCCAAGGAGTTGTGTAATCCTCTTCAAGGGATAACATCTCGACATCAAGCCCCGCTTTAGATTTCAGCCTCACCACATTCCCTCCGACTCCGGTGCATTAAGTACTCAACAATTTATCAGTATGAACAGGGTAGCACAACCCTCAGTAAAACCGATGTGAGTTACCAGCTCACGTTCTTTCCTAACAAGGCGAACCCTGTAAAACAATCAAGCTTGAGTGGTAAGTCCAAACCCAATGTTCTTAACGGTAACTACCCCGACCACCATCAAAATTAATGAACATCTTTCACACCTTCATCCCTTTCAATGATAGTGTAGCCTTCCTTCCCTTAAACCACATAGGATCCGGATGACAACATCCCACTATGGATAAGGATTATAACTCTGGCGCATGCCTCACTATCACCTACAGAGTTCACAGTCTTATTGTAAAAAATACAATGACATGATAGCAAATAAGATCTCAAATACATACATAACTCAATACATGTTTTATAGATAAAAAATATTTAACACACATATAAATTTACGGATTACACTTCTATAATTATCACATTCATAAGGCAAACACGTCACCATCCCGGCCAACAGTCAGGTTGATCTAAAGAAGAGATCATGTATTCCAACACTTATCCCAGATGACAAATACAACAACAAATAATACCAAACATAGTGAACTTTCACAAATTTAGATAAAAATATTTATGAAATGGTTTCTCCCAAAATCTGTTTATGAGAGGTTTAAAAAAAATCATGATCTCACACAGAATTACAAAGTTTGGTAAAAAAATCGAATCAGAATTTAAATGATTTGTTTTTCGTTCACTTTCGACCCCTTACACCTACTTGAAGTATGTCCAACTCTACCACAACTTTTACACACAATGTTCTTCCAGTACATTCTCCCTCTCTCCATTCGTCGCGTTCTCGTCCTTGAGATAGTAATTGGCAGGAATCCTCCTTCTGAGCAACTTGCATAGAGAGGTTATTCATACAGACTTTCTTACACTTTCTACTCATGGGAGGCGAATCAATTATTGATTGTTTCCCTACATCCTTCTTTATCTCACTCATCATTCCCCTTACTTCTGAGAGCATTGAAATGATGGTTGAATCCTCTTTTCTTTTACCAGTTCGACATTGCCTCTCGGACTGCATCAGGCAGACGAAGTGTCTGATTGAAATTCCCTTCGTTGAAATTTGATCGGATCCTGACCCAATCTGATTTGCCAGTTACCCCACGGATAAGCTCTTGATGTTCGGCCTCAGAGAAATTTGCAAGAAAAACAATACATTTTTGTTTATTTGTTAAACCTTATATCCGACGAGCGGTCCTTTCATAATCAAAAAGAAATTTATCTTCTACTACGTACGCATCCCGCTTGATATTCTTCAAACCCTCTAATGTTGTCAATTTATCCCCTAGCCAAAACTTCTCTAACATGACATTTCAAAAATCCGACCATGTCGATGCTTCGACTATTTTTTGAACTACATCCACAAGATTTTTTTCAACATATCTCAGAATCAGTCTCAACATTTTATGATCATTCCGGTTATTGATGGATACAGGTTGCTCAAATTTATCCAGAAAAGTGGAAACAAAGTTGTCATCGAAAAGAGGGATTTTTACTTTTGGCAAACTTTCTTTTTCTGCATCCCTTTGTTCTAGGAGATGAACTATCCTTTGAAGATTCGATATATCCCTATCTTGATGACCACCTTCGCTTCCACTCGTTGCGTCTATTTTTCATGGCCATAACAGAAAACCAGGTGGAACATCAGTCTAACTCTAAACAGTTTAATTCAATTCTTTAATCCTACTCCACATTCGCTCAACTATTACATCTCTAATACTCCTCTTATCCACTTCAACTAGGATGATCGGAGATTTCGTCAAGTCAAGCCAAATCCCTTGCTCGTTTCTATTTTTTTTACATTCAATTTGAAACGTATGCAAAATTTTATACTATGACCACTTAGAGCACAATAGATATATTTCAAAGACTTATAGTAGGCTAAAGTCTTCCTCCTCCTTTCCTTCTTACTTAGTCGTTTACCATGCATATGAGTTGGCGACTTGACATCCGAAGTGGTTGGAATACTTCCTTAAGATTCACACGGTCTGATACTTCCAACTCCCCTGTCCCGACGACTGGTTCCTTGACCCCCTTAAACTAAGTTACGCGCAACTCTCTCAACCTTAGTGTATGGGATAATGTTTGAACTGCTCGCCCTCACATCCTTCATTACTACTGAAATCTCCTTGCTTTCTCTTCCCCTTTTTATCTCCGCCTTCAAATAACTCAGAGAACTTAGCAATCATTAGTCTCTCAAAATTATTCCAACTTTTGGCTTCAGAGAGCAACTTTGTTATATCGTTGTGCATACCTATATGCACTCATGACATCACTTTCTTCAACATCGTCTGCTCACACCACTCATGAGTAGCAGCCAATTGTTTGAAAGTTGAAAGAAATTTTAGGACATTATCTCCATAAAAAATCGGATCATCGATCTTTGGAGAAGTAGCTGCTCTTTCGATCTTCTCTCTGAGCGTTTCAATCAACTTCTCCATCTTGTCCCAACGATCGTCATTCAGCCTGCTACCTTCCGCCATCTCGCTATGAGAAGATTAACCTGCAAGCGATAAGGCATAAAGGTAAGAAGCCGGAATGATTCATAGGTCTATCAAATATCAATCATGCCTATTTTCGAAAGATAAAAAATAAATCATTCAAATACCCGAGTGTCGTTACCCTGACAAGGGTATTTGTCGGGGTTTTTAAACGTCGAACGCTGTCCGACATTTAAAAACCCCGGCTTTGCCCAAACAACGTGTCCACACTCATCTTAATTAGAGTACTATTTAGTTCAGACAGGACTCTTATCTTTCTACCCTTTTTATTCGGAAATAAAATATTTCTAACATTTTTAACGAAAAAAATTAGTTCCTTCAGTTTGTTTACTCTACATAATACATGTCCCTCCTTTTTTGGGAGGTTTGATTCCGCACAAGTGCAGATTTTTACTGGGATCTGCGCTATAGCCCAGTGGTTATGAAAAATATAAGCAACTGATCTGTTTTTAGGCCAGACACTCCCGATCTTCTTACACATTAAGGCAGCCTCGGCAAGCGGGAGGCAATTTAACAAGTGATCTGTCACAATTATTCTAAGTTTTTTTCAATTCAAAACAACATCGTAAGTAACTGATACACAATGTTTTCTAGGGTTATAAAAAAAAAAATTATTCCATAGTATAGCACCAATGACATCTCTCATATTATTTCGACAGATTGCTTTAGAGAAAAGGTTTGTAGCTAGGAATAGTTTCAGCAATTCTTATAAGGATAATTTATAGATTTTTTTCTTCGCCCACAGATTCTTTAACAACTTATGTAAATCCCATTTTAAAATTTTATTTTTTTTTGACAGAGTTCCTCCTTTACGATCACGTAGGGTGAAATCCCCTCCCCTTTTCAAATCCGCCTTTAGCTCAGTAAGTGTAATTAGTTGAAGTATCATTAAGGAGGATGCTCTGCCAAATTTTCCGTAGTACGACCTTCCACTCAGCCACTGCGATTTTTCCTTCCAACGAAGAAATAACTTCATTACCTTTAGATGTAACAATACAAATACTAGCTAAGTTAACGGATTTTAGGTTTCCAATCTTAAAAACGATAGGTCGTTCGTCTAGAAAATTTTGGCATCCAGATTGTTTTTTTTCTTTTCTCCCCATACAATTTTTTTTTTCTCCAGAGTTGCGATTTTTCAGGTAGAATTTAACGTCGGTGTCCATCTTTTAATAAATACTCTTTCTATGTGGGGTATGTCTAGGGTCAGAATGAAGGCTATAGGGAGCGCTATGTAGTTCTTACAGCCCCCGTTACGTAAACAACTATACAACTTCGAGTTATTAGCTAAATGCCTATTATTAGTACGACAAACATGTTCCCTCCATCGTTCATATAGTGGTCTTGACGTCTAACCTATATACGAGGCACGACAACCTAGATTTAGGAGAACGTAGACGCAAGATGAAGGATTTTCCCATCTATCTAGGTTATTTTCAATGAGGTAGATCCAGTTGTTTAGGAATTTATTTCCCCGGTTAATCTCTTCCCTATAGACCAGGATAACGATACATAATATAAGGATCCTTTCGATAGATAGTATAAGGTATTTTAGATCTGTAGCAATATTACTAACTAGCTGATGTCGAAGGGTCGGGCAGAACCTTAGTTCACTCCAGATGTCACTCGTTAGATAGTCAGGCTAATTGGTCGGTGTTCTTGGTGCACGTGTCACTCTTGCGGGTTCACGGATCACAATCCCTCGTGGACAAGGCATGCAGGGTTGCTTGAAGAAGTACAGAACCCTAAGGTCGACCAGTTCGTCGATAACTTCTGATCGTCCTCTGTAGGCCATGTTTGCTTCTTTGCACATCTCTTGGATCGTCGGCACACTCTTCTTCGATAGGAATTTCCTAATTTGCTTTCAGAAAGTTGCTTCAGTTCTGCTGTCGATGTCCACCGGAGCTCCTTCCCAAAGAGTTGATTCGTAGACCGGGAAGCTTGTTCCTCCTTTCCTGGTTTTCCCTTCTCTTTCACTGTCAGTACTCCTACTGCTTTCTCCATGACACGTATCGGTGGTTCCTCCAATTTTGTTTGTCTTCCCATCTTTGCGGGAGTGTCAACGGGGTTGGCTTGGTCTCTAGATGTCTGGTCCGACTGTCGTTTACGTTTCTCCAGTCTATCTTCTTGTGTCTCTTTATCTTCTTCGTCTTAATCCGAAGTTTCTGGTTGAGGCGAGTTCAGCTTTGCTTTCGCTTTAACCGTTCTCTCTGTAATCATCACCCGTTTCAGCCTGTTCTCAAGTCTTTTTTCAAACTCCTCTTTCATCGCCTCTATCTGTTTGGCTAGCATTTTTTCAAACTCTCAATTTCTCTTTGCTTTTTTCAACTCTTTGACTTTTTTTTTTCTCCAACTTGATCCTATTTGTTTCTTCTCTCGCTGCTCTTTCCTCCTCCACTTTTTTTTTTTTTTTTTCAGCTTCCTTTTTTTGCTTTTGTTTTTCTTCCTCCTTCTTCATTTGCTTTTTAATGAAAAGCGCCATACTCTTTAAAGATTTCTACTTCCTTGCTCAGTACTGCTGTCTTCGGTGCTTCAACGCATGCATCCGAACTACTTGAGCCTTCATATACTTGTTGTCCTCGATTGGTTGTCTGCGGTCCTTGGTTGTTTTGAGGTCCTTGGTAGTTTTGTCGAGGTGCATGACATTCACGAGATATGTGTCCAAGTAATCCGCAGTTGTAACACTTAGGTCCTCTTCGTTGCCAACCTCCTCCATTGTTCCATCCTCTACTATTCCCGCTGTTATTCCAGTTTCCTCCGCCATGGTTCCCGCCGTTGCTATTGTTCCATCCTCCTCCTCTATTACTGTTGTTCCATTCACCTCCGCTACCGTTGTTCCATCCACCACCTCCGTTGCGGTTCCATCCTCCCTGGCCGCCATTACCACCGTTCCCACCGTTCCATCCTCCTCCATTTCCATGAGGTGGACCGGGTGGTCCGGTTCCAAAACCAAAACCACCATTGCCTCCGTTTCTACTCATCTCGCTTGAGTACTACATTTTGTTGTTGCTAAAGAATAACTAGGAAGAAACTACAAAGAATTTTAGTTTTCTAAGGCTTCAGGGTCACCGAACCAAGTGAGAGCCTCCAGGAAGGTTGCCGCTGTCTTTATCAATCGGAGTTGTAGAGCGAAGGCTGACGTCAGCAGATACTGAAATCAGCAGTACGCAAAACACAAGCACGTCGCAAGGGCAACATGCCAAAATGTGTAACTTATAATCGAAAAACTCTTCGAAGTAAAAACATGGAAACATCAAAAGTCTTCATAGTTATGCTAACTCTTCATAGAAAAGGAGCTCGGAACCAAGAGGTAGCTATGGCTACAACCTCCGCCTGTTGTGGACGGTGGTATTCTGGCTTCCCTCTACCGGTTTCGGTCGGAGCCAGATTCTAGCCTCATCAGGAGGATAGAAACAATTCCGAGTAAAGGCGAGGTTCTATCTATGAAATAAATACTTACCTCCATTCGAAGTTATTGCGGAGTACTCGGTAGAGTTCGTATTCCCTTAGTTTCAGTTTCCCCCGTAACACGTTTTCCCTCCACCGAGAGTCACTGGTTCCTACAGAAGGGTTCCATAAATCTTTGTGGCTGAAAAATAGGGTTGAAGAGAAGTCGGCTACTCGGAGTTACCAGACCTATCTTACCTGGTTTGGTTCTTTTTGAAAACCTTAAAATGAAATCCCAAAAAATCCTTAGGTAAAGAAATAGAGGAAACAACTACGAGGAGTTGCTAGGTCCGTCTTACCTGGTTTCGTCTTTTTATAAAACCAATGAATAAAATCCGAGAATTTTTCGGAATAAATCTAAAAAATCCGAAAAAATCTCCGAAATTTTTATGAGAAATAAATCCAAAAAATAAATCTAAAAGTTTGAAAAATAGGTCCGGAAACTAAAAATATTTAGACCGAAAATAAAATTTAATTTAAATTTAAATTTTAACTGAAAAACAAATCCGAAAGGAGTAAGCTATGCGGAGTTTTCAGGCCCACCTTCTTTGTACCGACCTTTTTGAAAAACTTTCTGCAAGAAATCCGTAGGGGATCTACATGAAATCCTGCTCTTCTACGTGTGGATTTTCATGGGGTCCGCGACCGACTGGACTGAGCAGATGGAAAATATTCTTCAAACATTCTCATACTCGCGTCGATTATTGAGAATCGTGAATGGTCCATCCACAATATTTATTTCCCATTCTTTTCATAACGGTGTCTGTCTTCTGACGAATTTCCCCAGGCAATCTTTAAAGTATTTCTTCGAGTAATTTTATACTCGTAGAAGTCTTTTTAAGGTGAATATGCCCAACCCTGCTAGCTCCACATTAGATGTTATCTGATAAATCCGACGAAGGCTGCAAGTAATAACCGCCTTCTTTTGTGGGATAGACGAATAGAAGTCGAAGTCCTGAAACGTTTTGAAGGTGAGAGTACCCCCTCCTCCCAAATCTCCTTAGAGTTTCTCTAAATTAGCTAGGTCGTCACTTTGTAAACCACTAGTACCTTAGCGCCTGTTTTTGCCGACCCCGGATTTCACTGTGCTCCGAGTTTTGCTGAGCCTGGGCCCCACTCCATTTTCTTTATGGTACTCTCACAGAAAGGAAAAAAAAAAAAAAAAAGTTGCGGCCGTGAAACTCACAAAACAAGAAAAAAAAAAGGAAATAAAGTTCAACCCGTGATTGCAGTTGTATACATTCTTGGAAGTGGTAATGTGAGTCTGTCCTCAATAAGACTATCTCAACCCCGTGGACAAATTTTTAGATTCCAGAAACGCAAAGCAAAAAAAAAAACCAAAAAAACCACTGATTCGGCCGTGAAAATGGAGGGATACAGTTCTCTAAGTGCCAGTGTGATTAGGATTACAATCCTCTGAGGAAACACAGCTTGAGAAGATCACGGATTCAAATTATCAGACTTTGGAAAACACAAAACAATATAAAAAAAAATAAAATGGAAACACGGATTCAGCCGTGAAAATCGTTGGATACATTCCTCTAAGTACGAGTGTCATCAGTGTTACAATCCTCTTAGTAAACAAAGCCTGAGCAGATTACGGATTACACCTTGCCCCGTTGGCAGCGGACTCATAACAAACACACGAGAAATTAAAAAAAGAAAATAACAACTTTCAAAATGTGACCGTGTTTGCTGTAAAATGCATTTTGTAGAGAAATAATGTGAGCAGATTTCCTAGACTACCCTGCCCGACATCATTGCAGTACAAAAAACATTTATTTATTTTTCCTTTTCCTTTCACGCAAGGACAAAAAAAAACTAAGATTCATGAGATTTGCCGACCCTAGGTCCCACCCTCAAAATCTTCAAGAACAGACTAAAACTTGTAATTTTCCAACACTGGCAAAGGTACTAGTGACTTAATCAATCTACACTCTTCTCGGAATTTATCTATGGGATGAACCCCACACAACGACGGCAAACGGCTTCGAAAGTCGTCAACTTACAATTGACTGTCCACCGCAAACGAACATGATGAAACAGAGGAGACCCCACTGTCTCCACAAAACTTTGTTTCGGCGTCGTCAACGGTTACCCAATAAGGAAATTCCCAGACAGTTTTCTTTTCTCAAAAAAATTAGGGTATGGAAGGCCATTCCAGGTCCCTTACTGGTGGTCATAATGGAAGGGCGTTTATAGAGAGTGGACATCCGTGCGTGGGTCTCGTTAATACCAAGCGGCCCCCTAATCCTTGTGGGGCATATGTCGTTGGTAACATACATTGTCCCTTTCCAGTACCTTGGCCCCCTTGAGCCAAATTTATCACCTTCCGTTGAGCCTTAATTCACTTAGGAGGTTTACGTTTTTTTTTCATCTCAATCATCTCCTTGCCTCTCTCCTCTTCTTCAGCGTCACACAATTTTTTATGGGTCTTCGTAGGCTTGCAGGAACATCGATCATTGCTACTCGTTCCTTCTCCAGTTCCATCAACGGACTCATCTAACATTTCTTTTGAGATCTTCCGCTTGCTTTTTCTATCCACCTCTAATTGTGTCAATCTGTCTTCCGATTCGCATTCACTGCCCAATCCTCCTTGCACTAACGTGTCATTGACTACTCGTTTAGGTTCGCCATTTTGTTGGCCCGAGTTTCCTTCTTCAAGAAACCTCAAGCTGAGGCATCTCTCAAGTTCACTCCAGGTTTGTTACCCCGACGTAAAGGTGAATACTTCACAACTTAACTTCTCACAAACGAACAGGAGCAGCACATTGGACATCGTCCTCTTGTCCCACATCTTCTTGAGGCTAAACTCACGATAGTCGCACAGAAAGTCAGACAAGTTTTCCTCTCGGAAAAATAGAGTTTGCATATCAGGGGTCAAAGACTCGTTTACGTATTCGTACATCAACACTTTAGCGATGCACGAAACTCTCCAAAGCAGGATTTTGGCTAACCCCTCGTCTGCAACCATGATGTCACTGTTGACATGAACAAACATGGCAAACGATGAAACATCAGGTTGCAAACTAAGAAAGATGCATAGCAAGTATTAGTTTCTTTACCTTAACCAACATAAAGGAAAACATAAGTGTTAATATATACAACCACACTAGCTTCTAATCATCCATACGGCGGAAGTTTAAGCCTTAGTTACCTATGCACAGATTTAAAAGGCATAGTAAGCAACACGAGACTCATTTAAACAACTGCATCGAAAGAGAGTCAAATGAATTTGTAGGTCCATATATGCTAAGTGCACTCTTAAAGTGAGACTCTCTTCAAATTAGCCGAGTCCTTAATCGAAGAGTCTCCATCTGTCGTGTCGAACTCTGTAGCGAAGCAAAATGCCCTACTAACATATTCTATCAACATGCCGTAGCGTGGAGTTCATCCCAATAATCAAATCACACATTTGGGTAATCAGAATTGATGCAAGCATCAACAATGTTGACGTTATTTTGAAGGTCTCGATTATGGAGCAGAGATCATATTTCTAGGTATAAATCATACACCATCTCGCACATACCGAAGCGTTTTTCGCAGCTTCCTCTATTGTAGTTCGTTCTCCAAAAAACTCTTTCACAAGAAACTCGGACACTGGCTCCTCTCAGGCTCATTGCGCCCCGCTTGCAATAGGGCTGAGGGAAACACAAACTTCACGACATGTTTGCCCGTACACAGATGGACACTGTCTCCTCTCCTTCCTAAAGCACTCGCCGCGCCAACTTTGCGGCGACCGCCTCAGCTAACCTCAGGGATTTTGTGAGCAGACTCCCATGCCCGAGCGTCAATTCTACACCATGCATAATCTTAAAGGATGACGAATTGTATAAAGTCACTCTCACAATTGCGTTGTCCCCAATATCAACGAATCTCGATTCATCGAAATAAAAACACCCACATCTAGAGATATACCCCACCAGAAAGCGATATATGCACATATGTGTGCACGTGTGCCCTTGACCATGTGAAATAAAAATATTGAATCACTCAGATAATAGGTTGTGTGGCATCAAACAATTACTCTCACAAATATTGATATGGTTTGTCTATCAGCTTTTCACACAATACACAGACAATCACCAATATTCAATTTATCATCTTCCACAAATACCTCCGATCACAAAAAAATTGAACAATAGCATCCCACGCAGTAAGGGAATTAACTTTACAGTTCCTTGCGACTCATACCCCGTTTTACGCACACAAACCCCAACCATTTTCCACCATCTCACAAAAAACCTACTTACGTGAATCCACCTACGAAGGATATAATACATCAGTGGTTCAAGTGAAACTTCGTTATGGTATGATTTGAAAAAAATGTCATTAAAAAAAACTATTGGTGAAAATTTCAAGAAACATATAAAACCCACGGAGGCTAAAGCTTTAGGTTCAAATGCATAAGTACATAAAGTTTTGTCGTAGAACGACTTGTTATTAAATGGTAACAGAAGGTGATTGATTTTTCATGGATCAAGCCAAACGAGTCAATTTTTTTTGTCAAATATAGACATGCCAAAAGACTATTGTCTCGCTTAAGACAGATGGAGATTACGCTGTTGAGCGGGATGACTCCCTCGCTTTGCAAAAAGGCGAAGCGCGGAAGCCCTCCCGACCATGTCACGCAGGAGTTAAACAAAATAAACGATATCAAGAGACAACTTGGGACCGACGCAAAAATAATCACGCGAACCGTTGAGACTGGAGCGGTTGCATCGCTCCCTCGCCGCTCTCTCTCTCACACGTAGGCTTCCCTCAGCTCGCCTGTATCTGGTACTGCAAGAGTGTCGGATTTGGGCGCTCTTTTACAAAGACTGCAACACTTTTCTCTATAATGAACGGGCGCAGTCCTGAGAAAAATGAGAAGTCAAGAAAAAAAAATCAAAAATTTAAAAGAAATAAATAAAGAAGAAAAAAAAACTTACCTTAAAGGGAAACGGCTGCCCGTAAAAACGGGGTGTCTGCTGCAACTCTGGGGACTCTAAGTCCCCTGTTACTTCCAGTAGTGTCTCTTGGCCGACTTCTTTATTTATTTTGTTTGTTTTTTAGATTTTTTTTTAGATTTTTGATTTTTTTTTCTTGACTTCTCATGTTCCTTAGGACTTCGCCCGTTCATTATAGAGAAACGGGTTGCAGTCTTTGTAAAAGAACGTCCGAATTCGGCACTCGTGCATTACCAGATACAAGTGCGCTGAGGGAAGCCTACATGTGAGAGAGCGAGTGGCGAGGGGGCGATGCAACCGTGCCAGTCTCGGCGGTTCGCAGGATTATTTTTGCGTCAGTCCCAAGTTGTCTCTTGATTTCGTTTATTTTATTTAGCTCCTGCGTGACATGGCTGGGAGGGCTCCCATGCTTTGCAAAAAGGCGGGAGCCAATGACCTCGACAACACTTCATAGCATACCCTAATTCCTTTACTAACTCTCGTTTCCTTTGTTTTTAACTCGCATCAGAAGTTGTTAAACATTTGGGCAGTATCTTCCCTAGATAGGTCCTAAATACAATAAATTGTTAAATTATTCCTAGCAGGAAATAAATTAACGCCTCAAATTTCAGAAACTTTCGGTAACGCTTCCCATAAGAAAAAGTGTCTTATCAATGTTTTTATGAAACTCAAAATGACAAACTCTTTCATATTTGTAAAATATTGGGCAGCGCTTCCCGTAGGAAAAAAACAATTATCAAAGTTTATACAAAGTTGAAAATGTGAAAGCTAAGTACAATTATACTTTGGACTAACTGCTGACGCTTACATGATAGTCAAAACTAGAGATAGTTTTTACGAACATTCTTTGAAGATAGTATCGTGAGCTAACTCGAGTCCTAACCTCTTAGCAAGGTCGGTCTTATCTTATCCCAAGTTTCTCTCCCACCATTCATTCTAGTCTACATATGGCTCCAACACTTGGCGAACATGTAAGCAAGCTAAGCTATCAAAATACGTCTCAAACGAGTGTCGCAACCAAGCAAACACAATCAATATCACTCATAATCCCACATTTGCTTTGGCCGAGTAGTTCGTTGGTCTCTTAGTTTTTTCAACCCTCTTTCATCCCCCTTTCCTATGGCATAAGATTCGACCGCCCCAACTTAGGGGTACATCCGACCTGCCTAAATAAAAGGATATGATACGCACGATTAGACTGCCCCAACTTAGGGGTATGCCCAACTCACATGATAGAGAACTTATGTCCAGACCCTCAAAATTAGGGGTATGCTTGACCCAACTTAAACTATGTAAATAAAACATATGATTAGACTGTCCCGACTTCGAGGTACACCCGACTTCTGCTTAACTTACGACATGAAGCATAACACTAAACTGCCTCAACTTAGGGGTGTGCCCAGTAATCTTTTAAAAAAAGATAACATATGGCATAGGATTAGACTGCCCTAACTTATGGGTATGTTTAACCTGCCTAAGTAATCGCGAACGACAAATGATCATACCAACTTAAGGGTACGTCCAACCCGCGTAACATCAACGACACAGGCATTTGACTAAGTCGTCCCAGCTTAGGGGTACGCCCAGTTAGCCTAAATAGTTTAAATACATAAGGCAATGTGATAAGACAACTGCAACTTAAGGTACGCCCAATCTGCCTAAACAAGGTTACAAACGTTGTATGACTAAGCAACCCCAACTTAAGGGGACGTTTGACCTCCGTAATAACAGTTTAAACAATCATAAACATTTTCAACAAACTTCATAATTTTCTTTCTTCTAGGCAGATGATTAGACCTACCCAACTTAGAGAGATATCCAATATTGTCTAAGTCATGTTTAATAAACAATTTTTATGTTAACTCTCTACCTTTTATATTATCATAGGCATAAGGTTGAACCGCTCCAACTTAAGGGTACGTTTGGTCTATCTGGGTTACCTTCACATTATATTCTTAATTTACATTTTTTCCTTTTTGTTCTACCCGGTTTACTGGATGGATCTCCCACCTCCCAACTTAGGGTGCCCAGTCCGCTGGATGATATAACTGCACATAATATATATATATATATATATATATATATATATATATATATATATATCAATTTTTATATTTTGGTTCACTATTAAATTCGTAACGTATGACTACGTCGCCCCAACTTAGGGGTATGACTAGTCTCATGTCGTTGTCCCCCTCAAAAGAAGACACAAAAAAAGGGTCTGCGCAACTTAGAATAATTTCAGTTATGTTTAAGCAAAAAAAAAAAAAACCATCAAGAATTCGTGTCTCCCAATCCGTCCTTCAGTTCAGAAGCTTAAAAAAAAACAAGCGACTACACCGTCCAACTTAGAATAGGCCCAGTCACTAAAGGTCAAGCATTCATCCTAACAAAAAAAATAAAACATGGCGCTGAAGCACGAAACTTAGAGTGATTCAACCTTTGGTTGACCCAGTCAGACGTAAGCAAAACACATTTCTCCCCACCGTTTTCCTTTTCCTTTTCCCTTAGTTCAAACGAATAAATAGTATGACTTTCATACATACCTCATTTTCCTCAGTTCATAATGAATCCTAGAATAAAATACAAAACAAAAATAAAAATAAAAGTAAATAATTTCCAATCATATTCTCAGGCAAAAATAAAAAGTAATGAAATTAGGGGAATACGGGATCTTTAGCATAAAATGAAATTATACCTGAGTATTCCCTGCCTCCAGAACACTGCCTGGGCTTCGACAGAGTTCCTTCAATCGGTGGGCTGACCTCCCACAACGTCTTACTGCGGATTACGAGTTGATATCCGGTATGCTACCGATCTCTCCAAACCAGTAGACTAGACTTAGAGTAAGAAGGGTAGCGAAAAAAATATCAGTCTCTCAAGATTCGCGGAAAGGGTTACTCAGACTTGCGTGAGAGGGTCTTGATACCTTCGACTCCTAAGGGCCACGCAATAGTGGTCAATCTATTAACTAGGAACATAACAAGACTGTCTTCATGACACAGAGGTCCGCAAATAGTAGCAAGGGGGCTGAGAACCAGCATCCCACAACCCAACTTCGAGTGCCACGACAGTTGCAACACTATGACACATCAGCAATCGTACCAACCGGAGCATCCGCCTCATAGACCGAAGAGTCAATCTCACTGATTAAACTAGCAGCAGCAACCTCGTAGTCCTATCTGCTGCACTCCGTTGTTGTTGATACTAGCAACAACATACACAACAGTCCCTTATCGAAGTCGAGTGCTTGAAAAAAAAATAGCAGTTTAAAATCACTCCCATAGTGACACTCTCCCAGCAGGTCACGACTGTTAGATGGTGCACCTCTTAGTTGGATTACAAAGTGGTCTGACACGAATCCAGCCCCGATCAGGGGCAACTTCGTAAATCAACGCCAGCTACTACAACCATAATGGATTTCCCTACATTCGAGTTTCTCTCTCTCTTTTTTATGTCTGATCTCAACTATTTTTTCCTTCCTCGCTACCTTTTCGTTCTTTGTTCTCCGCATCCTCCCTTGTTTTACCTCTACATAGTCTCCTTCTCTCTTCCCTCCTTATAAATCTCAACCCCTATCCTCTCCACCTTATTCGACTTCTCCCCTGCCTAAATCCAAATGAACCTGGCCGAGAACTTGGCCCTACACTCTCCCTTACTCTCCCTCGCTTCTCGTTCATTGTTACTTTCGTTGCCTCCCCTCCTCTGCATTGTTTATTTTTACTCTTTCCCTCCTCCCTCTTGGCTCCATTCCTCAACTCTTTCAACTCACAAACAAGTTGATATAAGCCACGTGTTGCTGCATGCGTTTTGCACCAAGGCAGGAACGAATTTCCTCTAGAAAATAACAAACTGCATTGAGTCGATGAGCGCGGCCTTGACAAGGACAAGGGCAGTGACTAAGCTGAGCACGGGGATAGGAACAACAAGGCAACCGCATGTAGTACGGAGGCAACTGTCGGGATGGAGGCGATCCCAACGGGAAGCTTGATCTGCGCCTCGACTGAGATGATGAATAACACCAAAATTTCAATGAACGACACAGTCACGACTACGATGACGACATGCGAGACTATGCCCACACTCCGCTACTCACCAAATGTGCAAAATCAGAATGAATCTTCCTTTAGAACATGGATAGGTACATATGCACAATAAGAATGCATCTACAAGTAGAACAGGGGACGATACACATGTAAAAGTGAGAATGAATCTACCTGCGAGGCATGAAAAGGTACATCTAGGTTCAGTGATGAATCTTCCGCTCGAACATGGGAAGATACACTGTCACCCTTCCGTGCCATGCCAATGCACAACTCAACTTTGATTCATCGCGCATCTCGAGATAAGTGCTCTCTCTCTCTATGCACCCGAACATCATACCGACCGGGTGTACGCAATCTCCCGAGTGATGCAACAAGGCAAGTCCAATATAGGTATTCCTTTATCCTAACGCCCCTCTCTCAACACACCTAGCTACTATCCACGTCTAAATGATTTTTCTTTTCTTATTACCATGCATTTTTTTCTACCCCTCCTCCTATCTTGACTATTGTTTGCATCCCTTTGACCAACCTTTCCTTGCTCCTTTTGTCCGTTCCTCTCCTCTATTGCCATCTCGCCTCCATTTTCATTTTTTTTCCCCTCTCTTTCTCATACACAGATGCCCATCTCCACGCACATTTACTTCTGCTGCCGCACAGACTGGTCAATTTGATAACGAGGGTGAACCTTCCCCTATAACCAGGTATATACAAATAGGGAACACGAAGGGTGTGGCGACGAATCATCACGAGCAACGTTGGGACAAGTACAACTGTCACGACCTTAATGGCAGCATGAAAGACAGGAACCGAAACGACGAGGAGCAGCGCAATCACGTAGATCAGAAAGACGAGTAACCCGAACGCCACCACCACGATCACGTCGAAGACGACTACTGGGACTATGAAGAGGGAGGAGACATCAGTGTGATGAAGGGGATTACAAGCAGCAAAATCATGACGATCCCGATAAGCACCCTGGTGTTGATGAGCACGACGACGCAGATGAACACGGCGATGGATATTAGTACCTCGACCATTATGATTGAAGAAAAACATCACGATGACCATGCGATGATGAGCAGGAGATCGTAAGAATAGGCCATGTTGCACCACTCGCCGGATGTGCAAAATGAGAATGAATCTTCCGCCAGAATATGGGAAGATATACATCAACCTCCGCTGCTATGTTCTTCTTCAATTTACCGAATGAAAATAATCCTCCCGCTAATATTGGTGAGATACCCCATCAGGATTAAAGCAGAGACTACACAACTAAGTTTTCTCTTTTTTTATTCTCGCTTTTCTCTCTCCCCATTTTTTGCTATTCCATCATCTTCCACCCATAACGCACAACCTCTAACCCCACTTCTCCAACTTCGATTGATAGTGAGTTTAAACTCTCAGCAACAACTCCCTGTCGCTGACCATGTTGGTTTATAACAATCGAGATCAGCCATTTTGACGGTCGCAGAAGCTTTGCTCGACCTACTAGCAATGTCCTCCACGTACCTGAATCTACCTTATATTCGCCGTTAGGTTCGGTCGTTGCAGGTACCACACTAATCTTCCTTGCACTTTTCAAATTTTAATTGATGTCCAGAAGGACCTGACAGGTCAGCGGTCTTCAGATATCATCAAGGAACTAACCGACCCAGGTGATTCAAAATTAGAATATTTCACTCATCTGTTTCTAGCGGAGTTCGAACTCAAGTCTGCATTTCAACAGTTCACGGGTGTACCAACAGAGTAAGGCTCATTAGGTTCTACCACCGGTTACGGGACCGGTATAACTTATGTCCCGAAATATGACCATCCATATAATAGAATAATCAATAATAAGAAAAGAAACAAAATAGCGGAGAGGAGGAAGGACGGGGACTGATGGCACCCCTTTGGTCCCGCGAGTCAGACCCGTGCTCGGGATTGATGGCAAAACTAAGGGGAATAGTCATGGGGAACCCTTAACTCCTCGATTGCCTTTGACCACGCTGTAGAGCGATCGGTCTCGCAGGGGTACCCTCCAGGCTGCGTCGCGCAGGATTTTGCAGGACTTTTTATCGTAGTAGAGTCTTCACTGCTCTGACCGAGTGTGCCAGCACACCTCTCGCGAACCCCTATGACAGGATAGGGGTCACGTAAGACACAACTTTACCTCTGCCTAAGGGGCAGTCACCCACCTTTGATAGACATATCCCCACCGAGCTACCGAACCACATGTGAAAGTTGCTTAGTGGTAATCGCAGAGGTGGCACAACCGAGGGCGTTTCTCGTACTTTGTAGCATAGGGGGCACACGAGGTCGAACGCCTTAATTGAACCGGCGCCCGTACTGACGCTCTGGGGGTTAATGTCCCAAGCGAGGTTCAACGTCTGTTGACTAGGACAGTCCATCTAACCACGTGGTACACCTTGCCAAAATAAAACCAAGTTTGACACGTAAATCGTACCTAGTCCCTTTTTGTATCCGACCCATAATCTTTTAATGACAATATACCCGAATGACATTCAGGAGACTATGAACAAATATCACAACGTTTTAGGTTTTGTCATATCGACTGGTCATGCATGATTACGCAAGTAGTCGCAAGAATTGTGGTAACCATAATCATGTGGCCCTTAATGATATTGAGGGTCACTTTTGACACTCAAGTGCCGACTGACACTCGTATTGGAGGGTTAACCTCTCGACGTTAGACAATCATGAAAACGATTGCGAGTTCTACCCTCTTTTGCACTCTGTGCAGGCGAGTGGTAGGTGGGCCTTGACCCTTTGCGGCGGTTAAATATTTCCGACCCAAGGAATAAGACTTCATCATCCAAGGTCTGGAAACGGGTTAAAGGGTTTGACTTAGATAGCTGCCACATACCTTATCGTCCAACTATACAAGTTATAAGATGAAAAATGTGATTTTGTTTTTTTTTTTCCTCTCAATACAGATTTGTTTAATCATTATGCACGGTCACGGTAGACCGCATGAATACGCAATATATATTCAGTAAGGTTATACGACACGAGACAATCACTCTCACAATCAACAATTTAACTTCCTTCAAAATACACGTATCATCTATGACAAAGTCAAATCTCGAATTCAACGCACAAAACATACCTGCAATCACATTAAAGATTTCACATTCACAAAACACGCACTACACAGGGTCAAACTTCAACCACTCCCTTGCGCTCATACCTCTTGCCTTAACCACACAAGCCCCAACCTTTGTCCGAACTTTCAAAATAAAACACTCGATCCTTTTTTAAATGATCATTTAGTATGGGTATAAATTCAAAGAAACAAATCAACCCACATGGGTTAAGGTATTAAGTTGAGTAGCGAGAATGAGTTAAAGTTTGAGTCGGAAAACCGACCTTCTATCAAAAGATAACAGAAGATGATCCTTGTAGAATCATGATGAGACTAATCAGATCTGGAATCAAAATGATTGAAAAAGGATGCAGGACCATTCTCAAATATTAACTATAAATTTATAAAGAATAAACCGCTATATCACATCTTACTTAAGTTTTTCTAAAACTAGGTCCAAACCTTATTTTCAATGAGTGTTAAAATAATAAGCAAAATTTTGGTAGCATTTCCCTTTTACATGATGGATCGCCAAGACTTTCCCATCAAACTAACTCATCAAAACTAAGAAAATTTTGACCGCAGTCCCTCTAGAGAAATGTCTTTTCAAAATTTACACTAAATTTAATATGAAATCGGAAAGCGATCCTTAACTTTATGAGTCAGCGAAAACCCACAAGGCTGGGTATTCAAACTAAATGTATGAAACCACGTACTGATTAGACATCTGGACCAAAACCGAGGATAGCATAAGCTTCTCGACGGGTTGCAGTGAGTAGCGTGGTCGGTCGTTTTACTGACCTGCAAAAAAAATCAAAATTATATTACACAACCCTAACAGAGTGAACCTTTTATTCATTTTCACCCATATTACACTCACGCTTCCAAACCTCTCAGTCAGACATCCCCTTTTCGACTTAGTCATTCAGTCGTATCTGATTTTAGCCATTTCAAGGACCTTTTTTGACCAAACACAGACTATTTAGACAATGACCTGAAATATCATAAATGCCTTTTCGTGCAGAGGTCGATGCAAAGTGTTGGTGATGAGGGTGAGTGAGGGTTGAGTCGGCGAACCAACCTGTTACTACAAGGCAACAACATGTAGTTTTGTATAGACTCATAATGAGTTTTCTCGATTAAGACGACCTGCAATCATACTCATGTCAACACGGTCTCAACACCTCTTTGCTATCGATATGATTCCATCTGAAGTTCAATATAGTGGACTCCATTTAAGTTGGGAATGATACTACACCGACGTAACTCCCTCTAGGTAGCCTCTCTAACTTCTTATCAGATCGGCTTCTAGAGATAGTTGTCTAAGGGAAGAAAAATATAGGGCTAACATCGCTAATACTTCCCCCTTCATCATATGATTCTCTATTTTAGACATGCATAAGCAAAACATCATCAATCTTATCTAGAATAAAATCATAAGATTGACATCAATCAAGCGGTTAAGGTAGTAGGACAGGTCACACGGGGCCATATTCCTTCTACCTCTAACTTAGTAAAATCAGACAGTGAACCTTATTAGTGAGTTAGTTTGTTTGCAGGGTGATCATTGAGTCGTTATAGTAGGGTAGATCACATGGGATCCTTACCCCTACCACCTTCTTTTTTTTCAGCAGAGGCAATGAAGTGATAAGGTGGATTGCACTGAGTCTCACTTCTCTTATCACTGTGTGATGCCGCTTGGTAATAGGGTAGATCTCACGAGATCTACTCCTCCTAGTACTACCCCCCTTTGCAAAGATTGGTCAGCGATAGGGCAAGCCTCACGGAACTTTTCTCCTCCTATCACCATCCTCTTTTGCCAGGATTCGTCAGTGATAGGGCAGGCCTCACGGGTCCTTGCTCCTCCTATCACCATCCCTTGGTGTTGGTTGGTAATAGAGCAGACCTCACGGGGTCTTGCTCCTCCTATTACTTTATTCCCTTACTCAAAGCAGATTCAGGTAATAAGGCGGGTCTCTTCAGACCTCACTCCTCTTATTACCTCTGCTAATTTACTTCTTTAGAAGAACCCCTTTGTCTTAGGTCAATCGAAAGTCTTGAAGACAGATGAGCAGGCCATATGCGATCATATCCCAATGACTCAATGAAACACCTAATGAGGAAGTTCACACGGGAGCTCTCACCTGATTACGTATTTCTCAGAAGACCTTCGACTGGCTTTTGACTTGAGTCAGTCTAACTTAGAGAAGGTAAGCGTTAGTCAAAGTATTTCGACAAGGATACATACATACCTCCTAGGTTAGTCAATCAATAATCCCAAGCATACATAACAGTGTGCAATGCAATAACTTCTGTAGTGACTTCAACCCTCATCAATGTTAGAAGATCCTATCAAGCAGGACAAGACTTCACGGAGTCCACATTCCTGCTGCCTCCTCTACCCGAAATAAACACACACACGGTGAGACAGTCCGTACGAGAGATTCTCATTCTCACCATGTGTTTCAGAAACAGTTAGCCACGCATAATTCATATCAACAATCAACAACAAGATTAATACACATGCAGGTCTGCTTGATTCCTTCAACAATACACCTGCTGCATGAAATATTGCGCGGTAAATCGAAGACAGAGAGGGAGAAGATGACACAAATGTGAGGCCGTGCTGCTAGCAACCATGACTTTGTTCCGTTCGTGCTTGCAACACTAGCTCAGCGTGGCTCGACAGTCGGTCCATTCTGCATCGTCACACAACCTACTATGACGCAATGCCCATGGCAGACACTTTGCCATCCCTCTACCAATCATTGTCGTCATTATTACCTCTCTTTCTTCACCTCCCAGCACCTCGTTCCTTTCCTTCCCTTCCTTCCCCTCCTTCTCCTTCCTTTCTATCTCCTTCCTTTTCGTTTCCTTCTTCTCCTTCTTTCTCTATCCCCCTTTGTCTGTGTGTGTACAAGTATCTTTGAGGACGTGCGGGCCTTCGACGACTTTGCAGCAAAGATCACCGCTAGAACGAGTAACAACCACAGTCAAGCACATGCAAGCACCGCACATTCTCAAGCTTGAAGGCACACCCACAAGGTTGATGAAGAGAGAAGTTGTTTTGTGCAAACCTACATGGACCCAAACATGACTATACCGAGGCAATTGTGCACAAGTTCTCAGACGGAATCCCACATCATCAAGCTCAAATCTGACTTCAAACTTTAAACGCAACTATGGCCAGCAACCAGAAGCGATATCCACCAAACAATAGACAAACATGAAACTACTTACTGCAATAGACTGCAAATGCTAACATCCGGTCTTCTCACAACATAAAAACGACAGACACTTCCCCACTCACACAGAGGCAGGAGCAAGGGAGCACGCACACACATACGCAAGGAAAGATACACCCACACCCACACACATGAACATATATGTGCTCCGTTTCCTAAGTGAGGCACATGCCTGATTCGCCCGTTCATGACAAGAGAGTGGGTGATCTTAGTAACAAGCAAACATGATCACAACTAGACTTACGATGATGACCAGAGCCAAAGCAGTGAGGCAACCCATAGACCGGAGCGCAGACAAAAGCAAGGATAAGCGAAATGACAGAAATCAGAGTGCAAAATCACATTGAAAGCCAATAAGTCCAAATGTTGCTAAAAAAGAAGTAGTGCATTGATATTCCACCAACGGAGAACCAAGGTACTAAATTCAAATGCCTATGAGAGCATACTCTCGCCACCACCGGCATATGTATCCAGAGTCCTCCTTCGTATTTGGCACTCAGAGTCTATACTATGACTGCACGACTTACTAGCAACCAACGAATTGACAATGCATCCAGTTGACGTCAGTAGCAGAACCGGAGTACATGACGATGTCGACCCTTGTAGACTATCGTCAGGACCGGGTACGTGTCGCTCTCCTCTCTCTCTTTATCTCTCTTTCTCTGTCTCTCTCTCTCTGTATATCACTGTCTCTCTCTATATGCCACTGTGTATCTGTGTGACTGCGTATGTGTCACTGTGCGTCTGTATGACACGGTAAACCAGTGTATCTGTGTATGCATCACTGTAAGTGTGTCACTGTGCATCGGTGTGACACTGTGCACTGTGTATTTGCCACAGTTTCACTATGTTTGCGTGCGTGTTTGAATCTGTGGGTCTTTGTTTGTCTGTTTGTTTGTCTGTCTGTTTGTCTGTGTGTCTGTTTCTCTGTTTGTCTGTTTGTTTCTTTGTTTGTCTGTATCTCTCTCTCCCTCTTTGTGTCGTAGTCGTCGCCTGTCAACAGAGCCCACAACGGAACCGCAATGCAACACGATCCGCCACGACGTGCAGCAGGCCGAGACTATAGAATGGGGACACAACAGGCAGAACGGGGACACGGCAAGCACAATCGCACATTCTCACAACATAAAAACGACAGACACTTCCCCACTCACACAGAGGCAGGAGCAAGGGAGCACGCACACACATACACAAGCAAAGATACACCCACACCCACACACACGAACACATATGTGCTTCGTTTCCTAAGTGAGGCACATGCCTGATTCGCCCGTTCATGACAAGAGAGTGGGTGATCTTAGTAACAAGCAAACATGATCACAACTCGACTTACGATGATGACCAACAGCCAAAGCATAGACCGGAGCGCAGACAAAAGCAAGGATAAGCGAAATGACAGAAATCCAGAGTGCAAAATCACATTGAAAGCCAATAAGTCCAAATGTTGCTCAAAAAGCAGTAGTGCACTAATATTCCACCAACAGAGAACCAAGGTACTAAATTCAAATGCCTATGAGAGCATACTCTCGCCACCATCGGCGTATGTATCCAGAGTCCTTCCTATTTGGCACTCAGAGTCTATACTATGACTGCACAACTTAAAAGCAGCCAACGAATTGACAATGCATCTTGTTGACGTCTGTAGCAGAACCGGAGTACATGATGATGTCGACCCTTGTAGACTATCGTTAGGACCAAGTACGTGTCGCTCTCCTCTCTCTCTTTATCTCTCTTTCTCTGTCTCTCTCTCTCTGTATATCACTGTCTCTCTCTATATGCCACTTTGTATCTGTGTGACTGCGTATGTGTCACTGTGCATCAGTGTGACACGGTAAACCTGTGTATCTGTGTATGCGTCAATGTAAGTCTGCCACAGTTTCACTATGTTTCCGTGCATGTTTGAATCTGTGGGTCTTTGTTTGTCTGTTTGTTTGTCTGTGTGTCTGTTTCTTTGTTTGTCTGTTTGTTTCTTTGTTTGTCTGTATCTCTCTCTCCCTCTTTGTGTCGTCGTCGTCACCTGTCAACAGAACCCACAACCTAACCACAGCGGAACCGCAATGCAACACGATCCGCCACGACGTGCAGCAGACCGAGACCATAGAATGGGGACACGACAGGCAGAACGGGGACACGGCAAGCACAATCGCACATTCCAACAAGTATGGCGGATGACGTCCCAACCTTACGACGCTATCGGCGGATGCATCACGCATCCCGCAAAGTCTCCACCCTTGCGTATGGTAAGCAGCGGATGCAAGCCGAGTAAAACGAAATAATAGTAATATAATAATAATAATAATTATAATTATAATAATAATAATAATAATAATAATAATCCCTTCTCTTGAGCGCATGAAATATGAGTGTGAATGATATATAGAAAACCTAGTTGTGAAATCATACAGATATCCAAGTAATCGTGTACAAACAGAGAACACAATTGCACCGAGAATCCATCGAAAATAGAGCAATACAATGAAGTAAGTCAATGTTCACGCCCTCATGCCACACTAACACAGTATCCAAAGTCGCTCCTCTCTGTCTGGAGCCCAACGCCTAGCCTACAACTGTGCTCACTTCGACTCTCGAAGACCAGTGTACGTGATATCAACACCATAGCCGACCTCTCTTCATGCACCAGGTACGTATCTCATCACCCTCATCAGACCTCGATATCCCACACACTCGCCTCCTTCCCTGAACTTCCCTAAAGACCACCAGATCGCCCTCTTACCCCCCCACACACACACACACACACACACACACACACACACACACACACACACACACACACACACACACACACACACACACATACACATACACACGCACGACCAAACTAACGAGTGTGGCATTGTATATTTCCATGTTCTGGTGGTAGATTCTTTCAATTTTGCTCATCCTCTCGATAGACATAACGTAAAGTCGCCGCGAAATTCGTCACACATACACACACGTAGACACACGCACGCACACACACGTATACTCACGCACATTTCCTCATTTATAGATTACTATGATAATAATAATAATAATAATAATAATAATAATAATAATAATAATAATAATAATAATAATAGTAAAGTACTAACGATAATAATAGGAATAAGAATAGGAATAAGAATAATAATAAACTTAGTTAATGAATGTAGATAAGTTATCTTTCCAATCCGGTTCAATCAAAATGAGGGAGTGCTGCCTTCAGGGTCGAAGAGCGGTGCTTCGACCAGGTAAGTATTCCTGCTACCTCTTCTTCTTGCTCTTCGTCCACTTCTTCGCCCTCTCTTCCTTCTCCCGCTCCCCATTATTTCACTTGTGTTGTTCCTGCATGCTATATTTTTCATTTCCCTGCGCGGCGTCGTTGCTTCCTTAGTCCTATGCGGTTTTCTTCTCCTTTCCCAGGTGGCATTCGAATGCCCACACGTACCCCCGACCATGGTTATTTTCTTCCAATCATGCATGGTTAGAAGTACTATGGTAAGAGTTGGAAGTACTATAGTAAGAGAAAATCAATAATGATAATAGCAAATAATAGTAATAATAATAATAAAAATAATAATAACAAAAATAATAACTATTATTATCATCATCAGGGTTTCCAGTGTTCGAGATGGGTCGAACGCCCGAACGTTCGGCATCCCCACTCAATGCGTTCGGTCGTTCAGTTGAACGCGGACAAAAAAAAAAAAAAAAAGGTCTTAAAACAATATATGTTATGCAGAAGAATGAACTAAACAACATTTGCCTCAACGTTACATCCAAATTCGTTACCAAATTTGAAATAAAAATTCAATACTAAAAATGAATGATAATAATAAAAATTATAAAAAATAAAACGAGAATGAAATTATTGAGTGGGCGAGCACGTTTCTGGCACCGCCATCTTTGGCGATTTTTTATTTGTTTTGGCTGTGACAAATGCCATGAAAAAATTTATATGTGTATCTTACATAATAGAGAATCGAGAAACAAAGTTTGAAATAATAATAATTTTTTTTATGCCCCGAAATAAAGGAAAAACAAAAAGTGAAAAGAGAAAAAAAAACAAATTAGTAAGTGGGCAAGCAAGTTTTGACACCACCATCTTTGCCGATTTTTCATTTTTGTTTGGTTGAACAAAATGGCTTCAAAATTAAGGCGGAGATACCTTACATCACAAAGAATACACAAAAACAAACTCAGAAAAAATAATAATATTTACGTGCTCAAATAATTTAGCGCGGGGTCCGAACCCCTTCAGCTTCGAGCCTCGTACGGGGACCCCAATGCCTGAACGTTTGGGGGTCAGCTTAGGGGTCTCTGTACGTTCGGCCTGACAACCCTGATCATTATGATAAAAAAACATATATAAGCTATTTTTCCAGCCCCATAAAACAATGTTGGGGCATTCGGTATGGGGAAACGGACATGCGGCAGTGGCAGCAACAACAGGTACGTATTCGTTTTTCCTATTTCCCCTCTTACCTCTTCTTTTTTTTCTTCGTCGCCGTCGTAGTCGGTGTCTTGGTCGTAGTCGTTGCAGCCACCGTTCATCGTAGTCCTTACCTCCGTTGTCTTCTCCTCGCCTGTCTCTTCCTTAGCATTGCGAGTTATGTCTCCCCACGGTCATTCCTCCTACTTCACGTTTATGCATGCTACCTCCATGCTCGTTTTTCCCTTGGCGCAATCACCTTTCTTGCTCGATCTCCTTTGCGCAACCTTGCATTCGACCCGCACCCCTGCGCGGTATTCCCTCTCACTCTTCTCCCGTGCGCTCTTCCTCCCACAGTTGCTGCTCGTTCGCCTTCCTCCTCCTTGCTTTACGCCAGTCACGCATCTGTTTCACCTAATCTCTTTCTCCTACCCCCCTTATTTCTCATTCTTCTTTTTCTTCTTCTTCTTCTTCTTCTTCTTCTTCTTCTTCTTCTTCTTCTTCTTCTTCTTCTTCTGTTCCTTGGCAAGGTTCGCCAAGGTGGTGGGTGGTCCCTGGAGATCTTGGATCTCGCAGGTTTACCCCCACCTCAATGCAATTGGTGGGTAATTGTTAGTTTTGATCTCCTGCGGATTTTGGTGTGACTGCAGGTAAAAAGAGTTAGTTTTCTCCTGTGAATTTTTGATGCGACTGCAGGAAAAAAGTTAGTTTCGATCTCCTCTGGATTTTGATGTGACTGCAGGTGGAAAAGCTAGTTTTCAAAATTGTTGTAGTTTTTTTGTACGTGCGCATGAACCACTGCCGGATCCCTGGTACTTAGTTCTGTCTGTGACCGGGTGTACGAAATTAAAAAATTCAAAAATGTTTTGGGCGCCATTAGATAGACGTATTGGGTGACATCCTCTTGTAGACGTATTGGGTGACATCCTCAAATGAATTTTGGGCCCAGGTAAAAAACGATTTTGAGGCGCCAGTATGGGACCACAGTGTGTGCAGAACTGGGCACAACACTTCGGGTTCCTTTTGTTTTTTTTGGGCGCCCAGTAGATAACTGTGGGAGACAGCGACCTCACTGACACTATATCAGTAGCACCCTCGTGGTGACCAATCTCTTGTGCGTTGCCTTGGAAGGAGCGGTGGGAGCTGCTGAAGTATCTCGTCGCTGGGCCGACGCTTGTGTAACTATACACTTTGCTACGATCACTATGTTGGTTGGAAACATGATGCCGCTCAGGGAGCGGACTGACCGGAAGTGGCGGGATTATGGATGTCGAGATGGGAGTGTACGAGGGAGGAAGGATAGAGGAAGTAGCAGATAACGGGATGTGACATATAGTTGATGGGAGGACTTGTCCTCTCATTAACTCGGAGGTGAAGGCCCTCCTGAAGAGACCTGTAAACGCGCAGGTCGAAACGCGTCGAGGGGTATGCGTTATGTGGAATGGTGTTTTGGCTTTGCAGTGACAGATTTTTTGATGATCATATGTGTTCATGCGTGCCCTCCATTGTGCTGGTTTTTTCAGGTCTTTTCCGCCCTTAATTCTTCTTCTTCTTCTTCTTCTTCTTCTTCTTCTTCTTCGTCCGCCTCCTTCTTCGCGCGGCTATCTCTGTCTCGCTCTTTTTTTTAGCACTCTGTTTCCTTCTCGTGACGCTCTCCTCTTCTCCCTGACCGCCATCTCGTTTCTTTCCAATTGCGCGGTCTTCCGTGCTGCATCGCGCTTCATTTTCCTTGCATTGCCCGCTTGCCCGGACCACGTCTTGATCGCATGCCTGATAGGGTCCAGTCGACCTTGTTCGAAGGTCTGCAATCGCGTCGGGAGGTCGAAGGCTTCCGAGGAATGAATTTGTCCGAAAACTCGAGGCAAATACACTAAGGTAAGTTTATTAAAAGAGATTTGTACTTGTTTAGAAGGAAAAAAAAAAAAAAAAAAAACAATAAAGAAATTAAAAAAAAACTAGGAAATCTGAAAAGAAAAGAAAAACAAAAAAAACAAAAAATCTAACAGAATCTAACTCCTAACTACCTAAACTACCTAAACTTGCCAAGTGTCAAGCCCCCGTTCAACAGGGCAAACTACAACTAACTTCGATAATGAGGTCATGGGTTCGAGTCCCGACTACTCGAAACCGGGGCAAAATACAGTTGAACTCCTCGTAAAAAGGAAGCTAGCTCAGAGGGCAGTAGGCCTCGATCCCCGCATCCCCCATTTGTCTAGCATCACCAAAACCTACTGAGCTCGCTCCCACTTCGAGTGAAAAGGGAGCAACTCAGTATGTATATATTAGTGGGCTCAGTCCGACCAGTGGCCTGAGCTCGTTTCCCAAGTCTGTGTATGTGCACTCTTTCTGGTTTGTACGCCTTTCTAAGTGTTTGTTGTACTGAGTGAGGGTGTAACCCGCAACTCTATGGGTGTGCGTGCTTGCTGGTCTACGGGTCTGTCTGTGCGCTCGTTGGCTTGAGTGTGTGTGTGACCAGCAGGGACACTTGGTTGACCGGAAGGTCCGAAGGCCGGTACTTACCTGTGGCCGTGAAATTGAGGGTTACAACGGGGAAAACACTCGAGTAGCAGGTAGGCCGGTACCACACCAAGTAAAGGCGGACGTGCCGAGCACTTGAGGCCGAGCCGAAGAGGACAAAAGTTGGCATTTTTAAATGCCCAGTACCGGTGATTAGGCAGGTACCAGTCCAAGTAGCCTGAGTCTAAGGCGTATGCGGACGATGCAAGGGCCCGTAATGATGTTTCCTTCTGAAGGGGAGGGAATACCGGTTGCTTGGGTGACCGCGCGGTTAGGAAGTCACCGTCCAAGAGGCAAATTCCTTTTTACATATGGGAGTCCGAGCGAGAGCCTCAACCTCACTTGCGGTATATGAGTAACGTCAGAGGTAGCAAGTGTTAGCAATCCGGCCGCTATGGCAAACCCGATGATCACACAAACTTAATTGCTCCGGCCGTACTGCCGAGGCGAAAATTAATTCATCCTAACTAACGCATTTACGATTAAGTCTCAGTGTGCGTAGTAGATCTACCTGACATAATACTAACCCAATCGACTCCTCAACCTTCTCGGTCGACGGGTATTACTATTGATTCTAACCATCAGAGCACACGTCTTAATAATACGCGCGCATACGGAACGAAATTTTCTCACCGATTTGCCCTAACATCAATGGTCGAGGAGATTGTTTAAAAGTGTCGTGCGAAAAAATGCACGCGCCTTGAACTTCGGACCGGCACCGTCATGGTGGTCAGTGTGATCGGTGTGTCAATTGTAAAAATGTGGCCATATTTGGTCCGACGGTGGGAACGAAGACTTGTGCACTAAGGGATATGGTAGTGGCTACTGCACCCATGACGTTCGAACGAGGAAGACTACGAACGAGAACATCACCTCAACTGTAACAAAAGAATCCCCTGAGGAAGAGCGCCCAATTACAACGGAAACCTCGAGGAGACAGGTATAAAGACCACCACGACGAACACCACGAGTAGCGCCTAGATGAAGCCGATTGCCACAAAGGTGGGCACATAAATTAGCTCGGTCACTCAACTAAAGGCGATCATGATGGCCCAAAAAAAATGGCTACCATGACAAGCGGGAAAGTACGACTAACTGGCTTCGCTTCAATACTCACAAAGTGCGCAAACCAAGAGCGAATCTTTCGTTGGAGCGAGGAAGGTGCGTTCGTTGCTATTATCTGCTACTACTGCGCTCCTTATCAATGACACAGCATGTGAATGAATCTGCCTCTAGAACATGGCTACTTGAGAGGCGGTTAACGGAGACCCAAAATTTCAACATTTTTTTAATGTTATTTATAAGAAAACCAGAAGCCTTTTTTAACCAAAAATTGCATCATTTCATAGAGTGCAGACCATATTAATAAACTATTAAAAAAAAACAAAAAAATAAAATAAAAACAACGTGAAACAATAAGGCAAAAGTGCACTTGAATGACATTCTGGATTTAGCGAATTTTCAGAATTTTCAGCGTTTTTGGAAATGGTCTTATCAGAGGAAATTCCAATGCTCCAAATGAGACCAAATTTGGTACACAACAACCTTGAAGACACGTGTGGGCTACTTGCAATATTGAGGTAAGTGCGCAAACCATGAAAGAATCTTTCGTTGGAATGAGAAGGTACGTTCGTCGCTATTATCTTCTACTATTGTGCTCCTCATCAACGACACAACATGCAAATGAATTTGCCGCTAGAACGTGACTCTTACTCTCCCATTTTCCCTTTGTTCTCACGCGTGCAAAATGAGAATGAAGCTTTCGCCAGAACATAGGAAAATACATCTCTCATCATCGCTATATCCATGAGCAGTAAGGACGCGATGAACACACGACGAAGGCAATTCGCAACACAATCACTACTAGGACTCCGACGGCAGGAGGCACATCCACTGGACGGAGGCCACAATGGGGCCAATGACCACAGATAATAATATGATTGCAATAAGTATCTTGAGGAACACGATCTTCATGAGGGTGACAAAGAGCACGACTGCGAGGTCGGTCGTGATGAAGAATGCAATCGTGACATGTAGCAACACTATGATGATCGTCAGGATGGCCACAGTGATGGGCATCAGGATCGGGGTGAGTGACACGCGCTGCCTCTGGACCGCGCTCCACTATTTCCCAACATGCAAAAATCGAAATGAAACGTCTCGTAGATCACGGACAGATATATCGTTTTTTCAACACCCCATGCAATATCTGAGGTAAGTATTTTTTCTCTTACTTCCTTCTGCAAAAGATTACATCCTTCTTCCTCCTTTTCTTCCTCGTTTTCCCTTCTATCTCACCTCTTCACTAACGCACTACTTGCATTAGCGCTTCCCCACTTCAACTCTATGTTGACTCTGATCCCTTCAATTAGCGCAACGAGATCTATGTTTAACGCTTAGAAGGTGACAACGCCCTGGTGGATACTTCAGCAAGGGTCTGTTGCCTCCGAGCGACCAACCTCGAATAGCTATCCTCCGTGAATGCACCTAGCTAACCTCTTCACGAAAGTTGCTTATAGGATTTGCTCGCGATAGTATTTGAGCAATGAGGCTACACTAATCTTCTTTGTGTCGTTCCAATTTTTACGATGTCCCAAAGGACAACGGCTGAAGACTCTGCCATTGAACTGACGGGTCGTAGGGAACTCCGAATTGCAGTGCCTACTTATCTGCTTCCAACGGAATTCGAACTTGGGTTTGTTCTTCGACAACCCAATGGTGTACCCACTGAGCTAGGCTTTTGGGTTTCGAGACCGGTCTTCGTATCCGTCCCAAGAGAAAACGGGATTTTTGAACAAACAAATAGAAACATAAAAATATAGTAAGAAAGAGCCACGAAACTCCATCGAGGTGGAAGGGAAAATCTTTGGCACCCTTTGGTCCCACCGATGGGTCCCGCAACACGACCGATAATGAAATCAAGAGGGCTAGCCCCTTCGGGCCTTCACCCCCCCGACCTCTTCAAACTGCTCCAATGCTCTTGCGTTGTCGCCCGCTGGCCTCGATCCTCGAATCTGCAGCATGGAAGTCCGACATTATAACCAATAGTGCGAGGCTCAAGGATGATATTAGCATTATCGAAAAAATATATAAACGAGTACCAAATTGTGTTGGGGCCTACCTAAGCGCCCCAAAGTCATAATTTCAGCCTCCCGATCAAACCAACAACCATCTCGCTCCCCCGCCCGTCATACAAAGGTCTGAGCTCCACACATACCACCTGCCACGTCAAAGCCGTACCACCATACTAGCAATCAGAATGTCTTACCTTGTCGTGTGCTCTACGACTTAAAAAAAGGTTTTAAATAATAATGTTTATAAAGTCCAGGGCACCGACGGGTTGTGTCTAATGCTAGCCATAGCGATGCCGCCTCCACTCGCACGCATGCACCGTCGTTATATATACTAAGTCAAAGAAAAACAGATCAATCCTAGTTTAATAAAAAACAAACATTTGTCGGCAATCATGCAGTCTTATCAATTATCAACAAGGGAGAGAGATAATACATGCCTTTAAAATAAAGTGCCCACACACTCTTTACTTTCAGTCAAACATTCAGCCAACGTAAGAGAAAGTACAACCGCGACTCGCGTGGTGTACTCAATTTTCAAATGAAACTTATTTTCTATCACTTGTAAAAACCAGGGCGGATATCCTTGAAAGGGTATTTACACCGATAACTTACCGGACCATATTAAGCGATATCTTTGTTGCTCCGAGTAATCAAAAGTTACCAATTCAACCATAACTCAAATGCTGACGATAAAATATCCAATCCAATAGGACGACTGACTCCGTTTCGAGGGTTCTATTAATCAAAGTCAGGCATAACTATTTTTTTTGCCAGGGTTTCTACCTTGGTCTCCCTTGCCCTGACATTGGACTCCGGGATACGTGATCTGTACTACAACAAAGAGTTCGTGCAGTGATAAAACTCTCGACAATCCTTTCCCTTCGTCCTAGACAACGGTCGGCTCATCGTTGGATGTCATGTTTAGTTATGGTCCAACATACGGAATCATAACTTAGGATGTGTGCCCTAGCCGAAACCTTTTAAGACGCTCTTGCCTTTTTCACAAAAATATCAACAAAAATATATTTTTTTATCACAGGCTTCTCTTGCAGTATAGTACAGAAGAGTCAGGTGTCCATCTTGGCCAACCATAGTTTGATTGATCGATCCAGAACAACGTCCCGTGACGTTGTTATTTTAGTGACGGTGCCCTCGTTGGTTACACAACGATCGACAATTTTTCCTGATAAAATTTATATCAAGACTAAAAAACGACAGACTCGACTTTCATCCCTCCGACATCCCACGAAAGTAAAACTCTCTAAGGCGGTCACACCTCTCGAGCCTTACCTTTTGGTGAGACGTGGGCCCCCACTGGCCAGCAACGAACACTAGGGGTTACGCCCTAGCGATGCAAAAATTACCCTTTAGCTGAGTCTCCTCACGTATATCTTAACATGGTCGTGACCTCCAACTTAATCAGAGCAAAGTGACCCATACATCTTAAAGATATTTTCTCAAAAAAATTACCATATTTGCAATATTTTAAAATTTCACCAATAAATAACCTATTTTCTTGGTCTTTCCCGTCAGACTTTATCATTCAAATTGTTTTCCATGACGTTTTCATTTTTTTAATCACCTTTCACTTGAAGGGGAGTCAACCATAAAATCTTTAAGTCACCCTTCCACTTAAAGGGGAATTACCCATAAAAATCATTAAAACATCTTTCATTTGAAGATGAGTTTAAAGGAAACATTAACCACCTTCAACTTGAAGGGTTGTCAACCATAAAACCACTCTTCACTGAGAGACCAACTTGTCGGTTCTCTTCATAATTTGAGAACATAAAAAAATTCAGCATGAACAAACATTCAATCACACCATTACATAGATCCCTGGAGATCTTTACACCAATTCACCAAAACAAAATTGCACTTGCTCTCCTCATACTTAGGCCTCTAGTCTTTCCGTATGACACACTACACAAGTATAGAAAAAAGAGTAGACAGTTTACACAACTCACACTCACAACACGCGAGATGCATCATGTGCACCTTTCACACAAAAATTATCATATATCAGGATAAGTCCATACATGTGAGAGTGATTGTGATCGCCACACAAAAATGATAGTTTTATAATCTTTGATACACTAAGAGTTGGGATATCCCAACTAAAAAAATTGTAACAAAATTGTTTCAACGCACACATGTACTCAGAGCTGAACAATCTCAACCCAAAATGAAAAAAAGTAGTCACAATATCACGAGGTGTCTTACAAATGTCATGACCTCAATGACCAAAATTAAAAAATATAGTCTCAATCAAGGTGCAATCAAACCCCTCAACTAAGGAAAAACAATTTAATCATAAAATGTACCTAAATACCACACAACGTCGACTATAATAGCCAAATGTAAGGAGTGACCTCAATCAAAAGCTACTGTATAATACATCTCAACCTAAAGCCTCAAACTCAACTCACAAATCGTACCACAAAAAAAAATGTAAAAATAGAACATATCAAATAATAGGTTTTATTACGTGCTCAAAATATAACACCATATACGACACCTGCTCACAAATCAACATGAACAAAGTATACAAATACTAGCTAATACTACTATTACAAGGTCCTACTCACAATATACATGTCCCTAAGCAGAACATGTATATGCTAGAACTAAGTCTCTATCACTCTACCCCCTATGTCATCGACCTCGACCTTGATCTCGAGGCGGACGGGCGAAATTCACGAGCCAAGGGTAGGTAGGTTGTCTCCTTGGAGCGTTAAACTTTCCATCTTTTGACGGTCTCGCACCTTGTTCTCTAAATGAAGGTATTCAACTGTCAACTGCTCCCGATTCTCTCATCTGCCACCATAAACTGAACTCTGTTCTGAGATCCCAGTCATAATCGTTTTAGCTACTCCTCCTGACCTTGACTCTATCCACATGAGCCTACATAGTGCGAGTCATCCATGCCCGCACCTCTCTGATTATCTCGTTATCCGACCATCTCGGATCTCTAACGAGAGTCCTAAGAGTTTGTAGAAAAGGTTCAAATTAGGTTCATCGTAGCGTACAATCCTCTCATATATGTCTCTCGGTTGTGACCCAACTCAAGCATCCACTCCGTGAAGTCGTAACAATCCGCTACATCGGCTCTGGTCGTGCAACCACTGACTCAAACTCTCCTGCACCGGTAACACGTCCCAATACCTCCACCTCATCTAAGTGATGAGTCTCCGCATAATCCAAAACTTTGTCCAGATATGGAAAAACGTGACCTCCTTCTTAGTTGAGATCAACTGGAAACTCCTGTGATGGTTACCGCGACCTACGACGTCCGGCCGCCTAGGATGACTCACCTCTCTCTGGCGCCCTCATAAGCGCCCCCCGTGGCTGCCCTCTCCTCCCTCATCTTGACATGGCTTTTTCCAAAAGTCAAATATGCACAACAGGTGAGGAGATAAAAACACACACAAGGGGGTAAGTAAATCATAGAGATAACTTAAAGTCAACAATCTATATTCAGTTCACGCATCTAACCAACTTAAACATTCTTTTTATATACTTAATACGTATAATACCTTTTATCAGTTTTGCACAACACTTTTTTATTCTGTATCTTTTTTTCATTCTAATTTAATACATTTTTTTATTTTTTTTTAAAGCTTAACTCTTATATCACCTCTTCTCGCACCACAAAATTTTTCGGCCTCGTTCTTGATACTCAATCCTTCCATTTTTTCATATCCAGCTCTTCAATTTGATAGACCTCAAAATTTATGCACGGTACGATCCAATAAGGTCCCAGTCATTGCTTGTCAAGTTTCATTAACTATTATTTCTTCAGTGATGAGTCGTACATTAAGACCACATTTCCTACTGCCAAAGGCTCTTTCCGTATGCATACCATCTGATTCCAACGCATCTTGTCGTCTAGACGACTATTCTGTACCCGACTTGACGCTTCTTGAATCTTTTTTTCGATAGCCCCTACTTGTCATGTTCGAATGTCTAACAATTTCTTAAATGACAGGTTTTTCTAAAGATCTTGGCGCCTCGAAGTTTTCAATAAGTTTTCAATAGGAAAAGTCGCATGTCGCCCGTACCATAATATGGCAGACGCATACTTGGTCGTTCTCTTGATAGTGATGTTCTCACTGAAAAAAACCGCCCTTAGATACTCTGGTCACTGAGTGGGTCTACCTTTAGTCCATTTGGCAAGGAGATCCATGATGATACTATGTCCTCTTTCCACTGGGTGTTTGCTTGCGGATGTGCGACTGTAGTATAGTTTGCTACCACATAGTATCCTGCAAATAACGCTTGTAGTTCCAAACAAGTGAGCTATGATCGCTTGTCCATCACAAACTCATTGACAAAGGGGTAACGAAGATAGCACTCTTCGATACAACTTGCCAATATTTTGCCGGTCTTCGTGCGGATGACCTTGCCATCCACAAATCTGGAAAGATTATCGTGTGCATAGAAGATATAGTTATACCCTTCACCGTTAAATGGTATGAATAGTAGGTTAAGGTGGACGGTTGCACCCACTTCTCTCTCTAACCAGGATGCAACGACTCTACCGACCTTTGAGACGATAGTTTTTGGCAAGGTACACAAAACCTGCAGTATTTGATAATCATCTCTGACATGTCTTCTCAATGGTAGAATTTACTTATTTTAACATATGTTGCATTTATTTTCCTATGCCCACATATTATACCGTCATGTAGGGCTGCGATGACATCGATCTGTCGATTCCTGCCACACACAACCCTCTTTGGGTTCTCCACTTGCCGCTTCATAAAACGGTGACCATCTCTTATAAAAAATCTTGGTCTCATCTTCAGGGTTTTTTCACTTACAGCCCTGCTCCTTAACTCACAAGAAAGGAACAATCTCAACTCAAGGTATATTCCATCGTACTCCTCAATACGAAACGCTTCCTTAATCTCACCCTCTTCGAACTCATCATCCTGGCTTATAAACGCTATCTCTCGGTCTTCAGTCAGGTTCAAAGAGTCCTTTCGACTTATCCCTTCTTGCAAAACTTCTTGCAGAAGTGTGTTATTGAGGAAATACATTCCTCCCTTCAAGCAATTTCAACTCAAGGTAGATTCCATAGTACTCCTCAATACGAAACGCTTCCTTCATCTCATCCTCTTCGAACTCATCATCTTGGCTTATCGACACTATCTCTCGGTCTTCAGCCAGGTCCACAGTGTCCTTTGGACTGATCCTTTCTTGCAGAAGGCCCTCTCACGTGAGTTCGAGTTGAACACTTCTTGTATCTTGAGAGTCTGAAACCTTTCCACCTGCCTTTCTTACTCTTAAGTCTAGTCTATTTGGTTCAGAGAGGAAAGTGGCAGGTGGGATTGCACCCCGTAATCCGTAGCGAGATCGTGTGGCAGGTCGACCCACTGATTGTGGGAGTTCTGTCGGAACCTAGGGGAGGTTCAGGAGGTAGGGAATTCAAAGGTAATGTGTGAATTTTTTGGCGTGTAGTTAGTTCACCAAGTGGGCTTGATTTGAAGAAGAGGAGAGAGAACAAGAAAGAGGGGAGGGATGATCGGTGATCTATATCCCGACCGCACGTTGCAAGTCGCGGTGGAGAGGTAAAAGTTTTAACCTGAGTACTCTGATCTTCATTCCGCTATTTTCTTTTCATGCAGGAAATTCGTGCTGCCCCGCTCTTTCTTTTCGGTAGGGGTCAACATTTTTTTATTTTTTTTTTGTGGGTTCGTCGATGTGTTCCAACAATGGGAATCGTTTTTGACTTCTTCGAGGCTTGTTCCACAACCCTCGACTTGAGAAAATCTCAAGGGCGGCGTCGTTCCACTATGCGTTTCAGATTCTCTAATGACTATCGATAAGGGATTAACATACCCGCCATAAGAAATTCCCGCTTTGAAAGTGAAGAATGGTTGTAGGGCACCCAAACAAACGTTTTTTTTTTTTTTTTTTTTTTCAAAATTGCAATTCGAGGTCTGGAACCTCACAGTTCAACCCGGGTTATCTGACAACATCAGCCATCTTGGCTTATAGGCATGCGCCTGAGAAGAGGTATTCATAGCAACTTACAGAAGCTCTTACATAATATACTAGGGTCTACTGTGAACTGCTTCTAACCTGTGCAAAGGTACCTATTGCCTGTCTTGAGGTGTCGCCCCATATTGGTTTTATTTTCCACCGTTCCATGTGTCCCCGTGACGAAAGCTACCACCTGAGTTTGAGGACCTGATCTACCCTACTTCTGAGACTAGCTCGGCCTAGAGGACAAAGTACGGAGCCTACTGACCCTCTCTTATTGGCCCACTGCGAACCTGTTCAACCGAGTGCCCTGGTTGTTACAAGTTCTCCTATCTAACATTCGTGTGCTCTGTTATTCCTACCCAAAACCGACACCCACCTAGAGATAGTTAGGCCACGGCTGGAGTGCACTACATCCAACCGGTTTCCCCGAGCCCACGTGTGGAGGAACCAAAGTTTATGTTTTCTGCTGCCCTTCCAGGCTTTTCTCTTTCTCCTCCAGTCGATTCTAATTGCGTGTTTGAGCCCAATCTTGATTTTTCTCTTGATCTCCACGTCTGACATGGGGCGTTTATCGAATCTTGCCCTGTTTCTGTCAGTCCAAATGACTTCGCAGATTATGCCCCTTACTACGTGGGCAATGTACCCCCACCCCTTCTTCCCTTGCAGGCTACTGGGCAGAAAGCCCAACAGTGCCCAATGCTCGCCCCAGTACAGCTGCCCGACCGCCATCTTCTTCCCGTGCTCCGCCCACCATAACCAAATGCGTTTAGAAGTCGGGCACTCCCACTACAGATATCTTATGGACTCAAAAGGCCAACGACATCTGGAGCAGCCCAACTCAATCACCACCCCTCTACTCAGCAACCATATAGCAGACGGGGTTACCATCATAGACAACAGCCACATTATACTTATTTGTTTTCCGTTTGGGAGATCACACAGAGATTTCCACAGGAGCTCAAACTGAGCGGTGGATACTGGTAAGTTGCTTCCTAGCACGGCTGACCATCTGGATACTGCCGCAGTTGACGGTTTTCTGGAAGGTTTGTTAGCAAGTTCATAGCCTAGCCTCGAGTTATACTCTGAGAGGCTGATTGAGGCGTAGTTTGAACTGTCTGGCACTGCTTTGTTCCAGCTCCAAGCCAGTGGGTCGATCTGCAATTGTCTTAGAGCAGTGCGCCCAACCCAGGTTAGGACCAGCTGGTTGGCATGCTGCAAGGATTATACTTGCCTGTGGGGGATTTGCCCATCTCTGGACTGTTCGTTCCCCTTGTCTCATCAGTGCATTCGCGTGTCCCTCGCATTCCCACTCCTCCACCCGTCTGAAGCCACTTGAGGTGATTCGTGTAACTTTCCAGACCACATCTCCCTCTCTCCCTTTGTCTGCAACATACCAGGTGTCAACCGGGTCTACCCCCAGTGGACTTAGGATTGCGAGTCATGTGCTAGCCTCTCGGACGTTTGCCAATTCTCTTTTACCCACCTCATTCCAGGAAGGCAAGCTTTGATAATTGTCCATGGTTCCCAATTACCCAGCAGGGATGACCACAAGTCTCGGACTCAAGTCACCCCTTTCCGCATCCAAGCCAGCCCAAAGGAAGATGTGGAACCGTCGGCCAGAAATGACAATCCATCCTAATCGAGCACGCCAGGGTTCTCGGATAACTATTGGGCGAGGACTTCCTTCTTGGTGCGTAGAGGGGTTGGAGTGTTCGACAATAGTTATTTCCAGGCTCTCAGTATGGCTTTCCAAAATTGAGACTTTGGGCGCTTCCTCCTGAACGAGTCCATAAAAAAAACGACCCAAACATCCTCCGGCCTACTCAGGCCCCACTCCCTCATCAGCGGTTTTTCGGCCAGAGTGACCCAGTCTTCTTTTGAGTCTGCCATAGCATCTTTACACAATCAATTCCTCAATTGCACCTTGTTCTTCCTGGCAGGTTCCACATACCTAGCCCTCCTTCCAAGCGGGGAAACCGGATCAGTTCCCATGCCACCTGAGTTATGAACCCCTCTTCATTTTTGGATATTGGTTTCCAAAGGAAGCGGGCCACCAGCCGGCGCACTGCCGCAAGCACTCCCTCTGAGATTTCTCTGGTCATGCACACAAACCAAAGTATTGAGAATAGCGCCATGTTTGCTACCAAGGCTCGACCAATTAGTGAGAGATGTCAGGCTGAGCCCCACAGATTCAGCCTTGCTGCAATTCTGGTTTGAAGTAACAGACCTTGCGCTGAGGCTTCTACCTGCAGGCTCACCAACACCCCCAGGAATCTTTCCTATTCCCCCTCCGCAACTCGCTTCATACCCCATTCAACTTTTTATTCGAATTGAGTTGACAGCAGGTAGACTGACTTGGACCAGTTTACCGAAGCCTCAGGTAGGATGGAGTACTCGTGCATGGTTTTCTTCAATGTTGTTAAGGTTGGAACTGTGTTCTCACAGACTGTGAAGAGATCGTCGGCTAAGGCGTTCACCTTGCACTCCCTTGCATCATGCAGTCGTAGCCCATGGATCAACGGATGCCGTCTAATCCGATTGAGCAGCACCTCCATCTGAAGAACGAAGAGGAGCGGTGCCAGCGGGCAGCCTTGACGCAACGATCTTGTCAGTTTGAATGGAGCTGAGAGAAGTCGTTGACCATGACCGTTGATGTTGACAGGGTATATAGTGCCACTACTCACTTATAAAAATTGTCTTCGAAGCCCATGTGCCTTAATGTAGTCATGACGAATGCCCATCCTACCTTATTGTAGGCTTTCTCCAGGTCGATCAAGAGGATCGTTGTGTCCAGGTTCTCGGTTTGGACCACGCCGAGGACTTCGATCGTCGTTGCAATGTTGTTAAAGATTGACTTTCCCTGAACGAACGCACCTTGGTCTTTTTCCACCAGCGCAGGTAGGTATTGCCCCAACCTTCTCGCAAACGTTTTGACCAGGATTTTGTAGGACACATTCAGCAGAGAGATTGAATGTCGATTTCTCACTTCCGCCTTGTCCCCTTTTTTGAACAAGACCGAGATAACCCTGTGTGTCATCGTCCTCCCCAGTTTGCCCTCGGACAACACACCATTGTGCAGTTCCATAAGCGTCGGCCTAACTGTCCTCCAACATTTGGAGTAGAATTCCACCGTTAGTCCGTCCAGTTCGGGGGACTTGCCATTCGCCATAGATCTCAAGGTCTGGTTGGTCTCCTCCAATGTGAGCGGCCTATCCAAATCAAGTTTCGCCGGAGTGGACACTTTCACCCTCGTTTCGTGCTACAGGTCGGATGTTGTCCTGAGATCGGTGGTGACCTCGTCTTGAGGCCGCCGAGTTGTGAGGATGTCTTCGTAGTACAACTTAGCGTATTCGAGCATTCCTGCTGCTGTGGAAGCCATTGGAGTTGTGCCATCAAACAGGTGTTTCAATTCTACCAACTGTTGCATCGAGCGACGAGGTAGTAGCTTTTGGAAGGACTCTTTACTCATCTTATTACTGGTTTCTATGCCTTTCTCCTTGAGTAAATCGTCCCAACGTCTTTCCTTGTCTGCCTGCAAGTTATCCCATTCTGCCAACCGCTTCTGATGGCCGTCGATGTTGTGCAGCATCAGGGGAGGGTTACTTCCGGTCTGATGGCCGTCGATGTTGTGCAGCATCAGGCAGATGGCATGCGTGATGCATCAAGGGTCGTCCGATCCGTCGGTGTTGGTGACGGCGGTTCGGGAGAGGCCCGTTCATGAGGGTCGCGATTCCTATGAGTCGGACCTTCGGGTGCAGCCAAGTGGCGTCTGTCGCCGCGCGTTATGGTTAGGCTCCGGAGTTCCAGGAGTTCAACGGTGGCCACGTCGTCTGCAGTTTCTGCACGGCGTGTGGGGCCAATACGGGGCGATGGAATTCCACGGTACCACCGTGAGTTGGTGATACAGGAGGAGGAGATGGAAGGGAGGGAAATGGGTAGCGATAATGACGAAGTTGGGTGATACGAAGTATTGCGTGGTATACGTAGTTGGGTAATTGGGGCACCTTGGATCGCTGGTTACGACACAGTGAAACTCCGCCTGACGGTCGACATGTGGCTGACTTCAGGTGCGGACAGTCAACGACTTGGATAAGCCGAAGCTTCGGCAAGGACGAGTGCCTGATGATTAACCGCAAAACGAAACTCCGCCGCTACATACACTCCCGTTGTGGTGAAGAATTGCGCGAAGCATAGAAGATCTAGACTGAATCGCGGATGATGGACTTGCCGGATTGTCGAGATGTCGCCACGTGGCGTCAGCATGTGATCGCCGAGAGCTCGCTCGGTGAGCAAACTCATGACGATGGCGACGGGGACGGAGTAAGAGAAGCAAGAGGGGATGAGAGGGATAAAGAGTCGTCGTCCTCCTCTGTAGCGAAGGAGGAAGCAGACACTGCTGGAGATGGAGAGGAAGGGAGGAGACGTAGATAGGACACGTGGCAGACGATCGGTCTAGCCGATCAGCTTCTCGAGACCTCTGGCACGAGACGCACGGTGTTCACCCTGTTCGGGCCGAGCTCGATCACACGAAATCGCCAGAAGAATCGTGGCGCTATCTTCCCTTGGCGAGCACATTTCCTCACCTGCACCAGGTCCCCTAATTTATACTGGGGCCGTGGGTCTGCGTTCCCATTTCGGGCCTCGTAGCTACGGACCTGTTGGTCGTGGGCCAACTCAATCATTTTCTGGCGTTTTCGGGCTAATCGGGGAAGGGACCGTTCCATCAGCTCCATGTGTCGCTTGGCTTTGTCCCGGACCGTGGCCCTTGTGGGTCGTCGATTCAATGAAGATTCATCGGGGAGGCTTGGTATCGAGACACGTGCTACGCTATTGGTTCGTAATTGGAAGGGGCTAAGGCCTGTCGATTTGTGAGGCATTCCCCGATGGATCGCCGAGATGTGATCTACGATATCGGGCCAGGGTCTCGGATTCCGTGCCGTGATGTTTCGTCGCAATGTTGTCTTTATCACCCGATTTGCGTTTTCTACCAACCCGTTAGATTGTGACATGTGAGGTGCAGTATTCCGAATGGCGACGCCCTGTACGACCAGATTCCTTAAAACCTCTCCTCTGAATTCTACCCCATTATCGGTCAGAATTTCCTCTGTGTCCTGATGCCTCCCTAAAAATCGGTTGACGTATCGCGAGATTTCAGTCGTCTGTCGCGTTGTCGCACTTTTTCCAGTCGGACCGCTTCAGGCGACCGGAAAGCCAACAGGCTGTCACGCACGATTTCGTATGTGATTGCAATAAGTAAAACAAATTAAATAATGCAAATCCCTTCCTGTTGTGTGCGCCCGGCTTCGAGCGAGACCCTTCAATTGCGGTCTTCGTCGGACCCCGGTCTTAGGAATATTTAATTGTGATTCGGAACAACAATGATAATGCAGATAATGAAAATTAAATTAAATATGCCATGTGTGTATCGAGGTGCCAATTTAGGAATTCTGAGAACTGTGACATGATCAGCAAATAAGAACATAACCATCAAGCAATGTCAAGGAGGAGATCAAGATCGACTGACTCGAACAATGGCAGGATCAAATGAATGAGGGAAGAATGAGAACTCATAATAGTCTCAGAATGTACACGTGGAAGAGAGTATGACCAACACCAATCAGGAGTTCTCACTCATCCCTCTTAACTTCACTATTTTCACACTTTGTTGTTCGTCATCTGGGCTTCTTGCCATGTCTCCGTGCTCTCTAAGGTTGTGGCTTCTGAATGTATAGCCACCTGAATCCTACTAGTTCCAAACATTTTCAGCCAAGTCCCATGATACGGAAGTCAAGCATGGCACAAAATTCCTCCCATAGTGTAGGGAGATATGGCTGAGAGAAAACGCCCCTCCTGAGATGCAGAAACTCAGAGGGTTCGGTCTCTGCCTCATAGTCGATCACTGCTGACGATATGTACCTCTTGGCCAAGTCCACCAATCCACCCCAGTAGGAGCCGTCAGTAAGATAGTAGGGGACCGGAGGCTTGGGATAGTAAGTGAAAAGCTTAGGATCAAAGCTATAGACTAGCTTTGTGTTCCCCTGGAGTCTCTCAGCTTTCCACTGTACATACCCGGTTGCTGCTGCCCACACTGCATCAAAATGAGGATGTGTCTTGTTCCCCTTTTTCAGGAAGATCAGTAGGTCACTGATTGTACCTTCAGCGAACTCAGTGAGCGTGATGAAGATAGACAGGTCTTCTCGCTTGAACCCATCAATCCTGATGCACCTGTAGGGGAGACTCTCCCTGGCAGCAATCAGATTGAGACTGTCAAGGACCGACTGGTCAACTGTGACGGGATTGATCTCTCTCATGTGTTTGATAAAATAGTTACTCCCAGATAGGGAGAAAAGTGACTGTGTTTGATTGACAGACGCCCGCCGCTTGAGTGTCTTTCGAATACTGCTCTGAATACCGTTTCTGACTGTTGTTTCTGATCGCTGTTTCCGATTGCCGTTTCCGGTTGCTGTTTCCGGTTGTTGTTTTTGGTTGCTGTTTTCGGTTGATGTTTTTGGTTGTTGTTTCTGATTGTTGTTTCTGGTTGCTGTTCTGATTGTTGTTCTGATTGTTGTTCTGATTGTTGTCTGAGAAGTTGAATGTTGCTGATTAGAGAACTGATTGACCGCTGATCAGAAAAATGATTGACTGCTGATCAGGGAACTGAGTGATTGTTGTCTGAGAAACTGAATGATGTGTCCGAATATTGTTTGAATGCCTTGTCTGAATGTTGTCTGAATGATGTGCCTGAATACTGTCTGAATGCCGTGTCTGAATACCGTTTGAATGTCGTGTCTGAATGATGCCTTGAGTACAGAATACTGCTCAGAGTATTACTTTGAGTACTGCCTTGAGTGCTGAATACAACTCTGAGTATTTTTTTGAACACTGCCTTGAGTTCTAAATATTGCTCTGAGTATTACTTTGAGTACTGCCTTGAGTTCTAGATACCGCTCTGAGTATTGTTTTGAATACTGTCTGAGTCTGGTTTCTAGTTGTCTGCGTCTGATCCCAGTTGTCTAAATCTGGTTTCCAGTAGTCTGAGTTTGGTTTCCAATAATCTGAGTTTGATTTCCAGTAATCTGAGTCTGGTTTCTAGTAGTCTGTGTCTGATCCCAGTTGTCTAAATCTGGTTTCCAGTAGTCTGCTTCGCTGATCAAACTCTTAAGAAGCACCCAGTCCCTGACTGTTACCTGCTTCCTTGATTTGAGGTGGTCGAGAAAAGAGGAATTTATTGCTGGTCTTTTGTGGCTTCTCTTGCTTGATCAAGCGTCTCTACTAAAGAGATTGAACTATGTGGTTCTTCATTTTGACCATGATAATAGGTAACATATTCAATAAGCTCTTGCCTTTTCATGAGTTCGTCTTTGGACTGAGTCCGGTCCTGGTTTGGTCTGAACCTGGCCCGGTCTGTTATGATGCAGTCCGGTCTGTCCTGAACCGGTTTACACTGGTCTGAATCTGATCTGAGTCTGAGCTGGTCTGAACTTGATCCAAGTCTGAACGGGTCCGATCTGGCTTGGTCTAAGTCTGGACTCATCTGGCCTGATCTGAGTCTGGTCGGGTCTGCTATGATCCGGTCTGATTCTAATTCGGTCTGGTGTAGTCTGATCCTGTTTAGCCTAGTCTGAATCTGAGCTGGTCTGGCCCGGTCTGATCCAGCCCAGTCTTGGTTTGTTGCTGCCACTATTTTCTGCATTCAAAGCCTCCTGCAGTTGTGGTCCTCTACGTCCGTGATCGGCTTCCGGTGTGGTATTCAGTTTTTGAGACCTGCTGCTATTTCTTTGCAGCGTCCGAGTCCTCACACTTTACTGTGCCGCGGACTGAGAGCAACTGCTGAATTCGCCGTGTCCGGTTTCTGAGTCTGCAACTCCGCTGTTCAGTGTTTGGTGTCTGCCAAAACTCTGGGTTCGTGCGAGCAACAGCTGCTGCCTGATTTTCTTGTCACTGTTTGAATTTTTGAGGTAAGTTACTGTTTTGAAACCCGCATCCTGGATAGTTGGTGTGCTTGAGGCAAATGTCCCGAACTTCAAATATGGCGTGTATATTCTCAAACTTCCCCCTTTTGAAAGGCCCAGTCACTGTTAGCCCTTGGTCTAGCTCAACACCTCCGACAGCGGACTGCCACATAGTATATTGGCATTGAGCTAAGCAGCGTCGCTACACAGGTTGTTGTTGTGGCCACACGACATAACATATTTCTGATGTCCTCGAACAACTCACTGCATTCCTGTCGTGCTCGCACAGTACATCCCACCTCTGTTATGTTCACATAGCACACTGTATCTCTGTCGTGCCCACATAGCACATGGTTATTGTGGCAAATAGCATCGACATAACACAGAGAGGCTGCTTTCATGACGATCTTTTCAGTCATAACTCTCTCTGTCGACCGAGGTGCGGTGCAGCCACGGAATAGGAAGAGAATCAGAGAACCATGAAAATTTCGTAGTGCCACTGAGAGTGGCATTTCTGGAATTGGCGTAGCATAATGACCGAGTTACCGCGTAGACTGCAATTTGCTATCCGCAAGATGTCTAGTGAATATGGGTAACTCCGACGAGTGGTAAATCCGAACGGTGAGAACTCCTATTTTGAAGCTCCTTTCGGATGTCTGAGACCCCATCTCCAATTAGGATATCCAAGCGCTGTCGGTGCGAATACCCTTACAAGGGTATCCGCCCTGGTTTTTGCAAGTGACAGAAAATAGTTTTGGTCTAGAGTTTAAGTATACCGCGCTAAGCGCGACTGCGTCAGTAATTGCTTTGACTGGATGGTTGACCGCAATAGTGAGTGCGTGGGCGCGCAGGCTTAAGGCGCGCGTGATTCTTTTCTGTTGTTGATCGTGAAGCCGRCCCGGACCTCAGTCCTTCTGCTTGGTGACATTTATTTTATTATTTTATTTATTTTTGATTAAGCAGGAAATTAAGGA
>BFEA01000192.1:8723-41194 GCA_003427395.1 Chara braunii
CACGACAAGGTTGGAGACTGACCTGTTCTTCCTCTCTCTCTAGCAGTGTATTTCCATGTTCTAGCAGTAGATTCATTCAATTTTGCTCATCCTATCGATGGAAGTACCATGAGGCCAGCCTGATAAGGTTGGAGACTGACCTGTTCTTCCTCTCTCTCTCTCTCTCTCTCTCTCTCTCACACACACAAAAAAAACAAAAAAAAAAGTGAAAAAAAATGTGGAAGTGTATATTTCCATGTTCTGGCTGAAGATTCATTCCGATTTTGCTCATCAAAATCGGAATGAATCTTCACCCAGAACATGGAAATATACACTGCCACACTTTTTTTTTTTTTTTTTTGCTCAGTTGATGCACACATGAAACTGTTGAATTGAAGACGTGAGTTCGAATCCAGCGGCGACCACAATAAAATAGTTCTAATTTAGAAAGCAACCGACGGCGTGCTGATGCCTTGGCCGATGTGAGGGGGAGGAGGAGGTCTGAAGACGATGTGCGAGGGGGAAGAGCACGTCGTGCAAGGACGGGGAGGAGGACGCGTGAGGGCGAGGAGGAGGTCGCACAAGGGGTAGGAGGAGGTCGGAGGGGGGGGAAGAGTGGTTCGTGCAAGCAGGAGGAGGAAGTCGTGGGAGGGGCAGGAACAGGTTGCGCGATGGGATGAGAGGTTGCAGGAGGTCATGAGGGAGGGGGAGGAGGAGGTCGCACCGGTGGGAGGGGGAGGTCGTGCTAGGGGAAGGAGTTCGTGAGAGTGGGAGGAGGGGGCCGCAAGGGAGGACGAGGAGGTTGCAAGGTCACAGAAGGGGGGGCGAGAGAGAGAGAGAGAGAGAGAGAGAGAGAGAGAGAGAGAGAGAGAGAGTCTCCATTCTGCGGGGGGGGAGTAATTTGCCAAATACCCCCATAAGTTGAGACATATGTCAAAATGTCCCTAAAAGATATGGGCACAGTGGAATGGCCTTTTGGGCTGATATGTTTGTGTTACGCCCCTGTCAGGCGGGTGTGCAAATTCGCTTGGCCTTTTGCAATTGCACGTACGAAAACTTGGCAACTGCCGGGGCATTTTGCAAAGTTGGGCAGTGTCCGGTAAGGGTACACTGCAAAGATGGGGTCCAACTGATGGCTGGGGTGTTTCGCAAAATGTTTTTGTTATCGTCCTTCGCCGCAGGGCAGCGTAGCTGTGGCAGGTCCACTTGTTTCCCTTGTTTTTCAGAGTCCTATCACCTTTCGAGGATGGATTTACTTCTTTTTTTTTTGTTAGTTTTCCTCACTGCCTCAGAGAGGAGATTGAAAATCGTAGAACTGCGAAAATATGTTCACAGTTTGGGTTGTCAGTTCCGAATGCACGTTTGCAATCACCGACGATCCACATAAGATCGCCAAGCACAGTCCAGATTGTTCCAGCACTGGCAGTGTGCGTCCATCATTGGTGCAGTGTTCATAATCTCTCTTGAGCAAGGTGGTGCCCACAGCTTCATGACACCCTCGTCTTTGATGAACCCGTTCCTGTAAACAAAATTTACAAAAATGCCTCCGATTTCCGAGCACAGATGACAGTGTTGAAATTTCTAGAAGAGAAGAAGAAGATATATGTCGACCTTGCTGCTCATTCATGAAATGTCTTTATTGAAGTTTGATTTTCTTTTTCTTTCTTTTCCCTTATCCCCAATGGCCCTTACGAGAACCACGTGGTCCAGTTCAACAGTTGCTCAGTGAAGTCTCAGAGTTATGTCCAGAATTCTGCGTGGTGTGGGGGAGGGGGGAAGGGGGAGGGGGGAAGGGGGAGGGGGGGGAGGGATGGCTATGCCGAGTCATCGGCTCGAAGGCATTCAGATGCATACGAGTCCAGGTGTCTGCATTCATGTGTGCATGTGTGCATCTGTATCTGTTTTGAATCGTGTCTGCTTGCATCAGGTCTGTGTACGTGCTCCTACTCCCCTCCCCCCGTCCTCTCGTCATTATCATTTCCCTTTCAGCTCCCCACCTTCTCCTCCTCTTTCATTATTGCCACCAGCCGAGCCTCATTGCTGTCAACGCCATCATCACCTGTCCGTCCTCCCTCTCTACAGATCGCCTTGTGTGGCTGGGCCATCTCGCCGTGCTTGTCATTGTTTTCTCTCTCTTTTCCTCTTGCCTGCAGTCCCCTTTCTGACATCATTGCAATGAACCCAGATCGTGAAGACAGTTATCAACAATGCAAGTCCAAATGAATGTCAACAGCTGATGATTACTAATAATCAAGATCGTGTCCAGACAGAATGAGACGAGATAATCATACACAGACGAAGGAGAGAGGAGGGAGATTAGACAAAGGAGAGGAAATAAATGCAATGCCCACTCCTGCTTCGGGCTCCCTCCTCCAACGCCACTTCAATAATCAACAGTCTGAACGAGTATCTAAAGTAACCTCAATGTGCCATGTGGCACGTCTAATTAGTCCCTCGTCAGCTCTGGAGCAATGTCAACCAGGTACGTATTCACGATCTCTCCACAGTCCTGATCTTCCTCTTCCTCGCAACCAGTCACCTCATGTAGACAGCGTGGACAATGCCACGTCATAAATAAGACAGGTGGCAATGCCACATCATCAATGAAGACCAATAGCAGTGCCACATATACCAGAGGCAGTGCCACGTCAGCATGCCACGTAGACCATAGGCAGCGCCACATATACCAGAGGCAGCGCCACGTCAGCATGCCACATAGACCATAGGCAGTGCCACATATACCAGAGGCAGTGCCACATCAGCATGCCACGTAGACCATAGACAATAGGCAGGGCCACATATACCAGAGGCAGCGCCACATCAGCATGCCACGTAGACCATAGGCAGCACCACATATACCAGAGGCAGCGCCACGTCAGCATGCCACGTAGACCATAGGCAGCGCCACATCAGCATGCCTGGCGTACAATGCCAGCGTGCTGCCTCTCCCTCGTGTCGTCGTCCGCAGCTCTGATGCACAGCCAGCGTCTGGCCAGCGTCGCGCTAGCATAATGCCAGCGTCAAGTCAAAGTCAAGCCAGCGTTGAACCAGCATAGCAAGACTGAATGCTGACCACCTCGAGGCCAGTCTTTAAGTAGTGTTTTGTCAAGGCTCTCTGGCCTCGGGTCTCCTTCCCTCAGTCGTCCAGATTGAGTCACAGCCGAAGGCCTGGATCGTACAGTTGCAGACTTTCCCCTTGGACCTTATGCTGTCTGGGTACCTGCATACAAACAAGTGTGTGTGCTTGACCGGCGGCCTGGACTGGGTACCTTTGGACTTTGACTGTTGAGGTCAAGGCAGTTGACAAAAGTCAACTGTCTCACGTCCAGGCCCTGAATGTTTGTGTGAGGTCTTTACCCCTGTTTTGGGCCTGGGCTGAGGGTGGCCGAGTTGGCCCTCAGTCTTTCCACGAGACATATGGCATGGGTTATTGCATCATCTGAATAATTGACCCTAAATATAGACGGACGTAAGGGGAAGGGAAGGGAAGGAGATGGGAGAAGGGAGAAGGGAATGGAACGGGCTCCGGTCAAGCTCTATTCAAACAAATCTATTGGCCCTCGCCACAATGAAATGTGATATGCAATGTGAATTGCTATTAAAGAAGGAAGAATGAAAAGAAGGGGAAGGAAAAAGGGAAAGAAAGAAAAGGATAAAGAGACAGAAAAGAAAGGATAAAGGGAAAGAAAGAAAAGGATAAAGAGACAGAAAAGAAAGGATAAAGGGAAAGAAAGAGAAGGAAAAGGGAAGACGGGGAACTGCCAGAAAGGAAAAGGGAAACCACAGCAAAATGAACGGTAAGGTGAAGGGAAAGGCTGGAAAACGGAAGGAAAATAGAAAAGGGAAACGGAAAAGGGAAATGGAAAAGAAAGGGGAAGAAAAGGGAGAGGGAAAGGGAAGGACAACAGAAAAAGAACAAGGAAAAGAAAGGGGAAGTGTAGTGATATGACTGTCACCCATATATGAGGCGAAGACAGCCTGTGGGGAAAAAAAAAAAAAAAATTAAGAGGAAGGGAGAAGGAGAGGGAAGGGAGAGGGCGAGGGGGAGGGCGAGGGAGAGGGAAGGAGAGGGAATGGAGAAGGAAGCCGGGCTACTTGGCTCACCCAGCTGTGCAACCCGGGCAAGTCGCCTGGGGGTCACCTGCATGGGGCAACCCCTTTTTTTTTGGGTGGAGGTTTTCTGAGCATGGCCAGAGGAGCCCAAATCCGGGCTCCTTTCTTTTTTCGAGTGTTGGCTGTCAATGGGGGGGAAGGGGCCTTAAGGGGTTTGAACTTTGAAGGGGGGTGCCCTAGTCTGATTCTGTTGTATTCTTTTTTAACTTCGATTCCATGAGGAACACTGATGTGACCCTCAGCCAAAAGTCGTTTCAATCGGAGGCTGGACCTGGCCCGTGAGCGTCGACCGAGCCTCCGGCACGCCCTGCTGGATGTAAGGGACGCTGGGTCCGGTTTCCGGCTTGTAATAAAAAAGAAAAGAGTTCAAAAACAAAAAAAAGTCGTTTCTACCTTTGTATTGGAATTTCACACAACAATTTTTTTTTGGGGGGTGCTGGGGCTGTCCAGAACCCTGCCCGAGGTTCATGCCCGGCTGGGCACCCGGGCGTGTATCCGGGCGCAAGTTGGGTGCCCGGGCGCCCGGACAAACAGCCTACAAGGAAGGAAGTGCTAGAAGTGGAAAGGGAGAGAGGGTATGAAGGAAGGAAGGACGCTGAAGACCTTTTCTGATCATTCAAAAGGCAGGACCTGCAGCAGACTGCTTTTTAGCAGTCCTTCCTTTTGGGCCTTTTTTTGCCGTTTGACTCATAATTTGTACTGAAATTTCTATTATTTGTGTCGAATAACTTGGCTTTCGTTTTGCCATATGTCCCTGGATGGTGGACTTGGATGACGAACTCCCTCCAAAAAGGGGGCACCCCTTCCTGTTGTGTGCCGCCTCCATGGCGAGGCCTGGCCCGTGTCGTCAAATTGTCTTATCCCCATTTCAGCATCATCTCATGATCCCAATTTCCACTCGTGGCCTTTTTTCACCATTTGACTCATAATCTTTAGTAATTTTGTAGTAAAATTTCTAATATTTGTGTCGACTAACTTGACTTTGCCTTTCCACATGTCCCTGGATGGTGGACTTCGATGATGAAACCCCTCTAAAAAAGGGGGACCTGGCCTCCATGGTGTGGCCTGGCCCGTGTTGTCGACTTGTCTTATCCCCATTTCAGCATCATCCCATGATCCCAATTTAGAGTCCTGGTGTCGCATACCAGAACAAGAACCGACCTCTCTCACAAAGTACAAGATAGCGTAGCGGAAGACTTAGATACCAAAGATCCAAACAATCAATGTTGCAATGCAGCCCCAAACATACATCATCATCATTCCATGGTGTGAAGGGGCCTGGCGCTCACACAGGAGGAACGTGCCAGTCCCCAACCATACACAGACGAAGAAGAGGGGGGTTAGACGAAGAAGAGCGGAAGATGGGAATGTCGTCAACACCAAGTCTTCAGCACAGGCCCCAAATAATCCTTGGTCAAATGTCTGAATGCCAATGTCGAGTCTGGACCCAATGTCGTCAAGTCCCAAAGTCACAACTCTCTCTCTCTCTCTCGTAGTCCGCAGATACTGAGAAGTCAGGTAGCGAGAGGGTGAAGAAGAGATGGTGGACTTAGAAGAGGAAGAAGAAGAACTCTCTCTCAGTCTGGTACTAACCTGTGAAGGTGGCGCCTTGTTGCAGGTACATCGAAGAGGAAGCTGGAGCTATGGCGCCACAGGTAAGTCTCCCTGGCGTCCGCCAACCATCCATCTCTCCCCCTCTCCAATCCTACTCTAGGTGCTACTAGCGCCCAACGCTGAAGAGTACTACTACTCCTGCAACGCTCCTCCAGAGTGCTGCTGCCGAATCCTGAAGACTACCTCCTGCCTCCTTAACTGCACGTGAAGTGCCTGGCCAGTCCTTATGAACTACCTCCTTCCCTTAAGGCGGCCCAGTCTTATATAGTGCTGGCCCGTCCAGGAGGCTGCTCTTGCCAATGCCCAAACGTGCCAGACCCTGAGGAAGCTTCCGGGAGGCCGCTCTTGCCAATGCCAGAACGTGCTAGCCCCTGAGGAAGCTTCCGGGTAGTTTCCAGGTAGCTTCTGGCTAAAGACTAAGGGTCTATGGGCCCTTGTTTTCAGGTTTGTCAGGCTGAACCGACCCAGGGCCTATAGGCCCTCGTTTTCAGGCTGTCAGTCTGACACAACACAGGGTCTGTAGGGCCTGTAGGCCCTTATTTTCAGCCTGTCAGGCTGAACCAACACAGGGCCTGTAAGCCCTCGTTTTCAGGCTTTTAGGCTGAAAACGCTGGTCGGGCCCTGCAGGCCCGTGTGGCTGCACAGTATGCCACCCCCCCCCCCTCCTTGAAAGACCGAGCTTACCTGCGAGGGTGAAGCTGCCTGTCGGAGGGAGGGACCAAAGTCCAGGTGGGAGGGGCAGGTTTGCGAAGCTTTCTTAGTTGGTCTTCGTCGCTCCTAGTCGGCGTAGATCAGCGGTGCAGATGCTTGCAAATCTGCGAACTTGGTGTCCAAAATGTCGAAGGACACGGCCTCGCTTACATGCGGGGCAAAGTACACGGGGACGGGGTCAATGCACCGGTCGATTGACTTGTGCGTGTGACTGTTAGCCAACGTGACTTGCGTGGGCTACGACTTCCTCCGAACGTGTGGCCCCAAATTGTGGCCCATATAGTTGCGAGTGTTTCCGCTATCGATCAAAGCGTTGCAGGTCGCCTTTTCGATCTGGATGCGTATGTACAACAATGGCGCGTCGATGTCGTCGTACCTTTGTGTCTTGAACTCGCGATCGATCTTCGCAACGTAGTTGTGAAGGTTGATAACCTCTACTCCGGCGTCCATCAACGGAGCTGGTACTACAGTATGCAAGTAATCCCGCAATTGTGCCTTGAGCATGTTGCAATGCGGTTTCGGCAATCGACCGGTCAGGGGAACTGGCATCCATTGGAAGTCCACGAACGTCAACAGGTCAAGCTCTTCAAGTCTTGACCATGACGTCGAATTCTCGGCGATAGATAGTGGCGAAACTGCCAAATCGGTTGCCGATGGTAGTGAAACCGTGCATGCGATGGATTGTTGCATGTGGAGTGGTTGGTCCAACTCTGGGACCAAGTGGACAGCGTAATCCTCGTAAGTGAACCGAGGACTCGCGACATTCGCATCCTCCCTAGATGTGTAGGAGGCCGCTAGCAAGGCGGCCGAATCTGACAGAGTGAGAGATGGAGTCGCCTCACCTTCTGTGCAACTCAGTTTTCCAAGTTGATGCGAGGCCGAACATCCTCCTTGCCTTGATCCTGGCAGTGGGAGGTCTTGTGCTTGGTGCTATTGCACCAATAGCAACAACCGTATCGGCCGTGGTACTTGTATTCGGCCTCGGTCAAGTTGAACTTCACCCATGGTGCTGGCTATCCGTTTCCTATCGGCGATGCTGTTTTCATCTTCCCTTTATTACGGGAGTTGTTGTTGCTTCGCGGCTGGACGGTGGCCACCTGATCTCCCTCACGTGATGCTTGGGTGGTTGCCGGGTCTTCCACAATGTTGTCCGGTTGGACTGCAGCAACATGTTGCGGACGCGGATCAAATTTCCCTTTTTCCACATAGGTTGGTTGCCATGCCGACTTCTCATGTGCAGCCGCTCTATTGGTCTTGATGATCTTCCTTGCCTTATCGATGATTTCGGCGAAGGTCGTGTATTGATCGCGATCACCAAGTGCGAGGCTCAAGGCGGCGCATGACCGGTTGTAGAACTCCTGGCGCAGATGCGAAAATGGCAACTCAAGATCGGGTGTCACAGTGATCTTTTGCCATTCCGTGAGCCAGTCGCATGTCGATGTGTTGCCTTGGGTCATGCTGAAGAGTCGGTTGATGGCGAGCATCGGGGCGTCGTCCACGATGAACCGCTTCTTCCATAGCCTCGTCAACTCTTCCCTAGAGATCTTCTCATGTAGATCGGCGACCTGGACGCCGTGGATGGACGCCAGGTGGCTGAGCCAAATCTGGCATCCGCCTTTTGAGTTGAGGAACAACGTGTCGATGTACGAGTGCTCGGGGACAAAAAGAATCTGAAGTTCCGTCGTAAAGCCCTCCCACCAGGGGACCGGGTCTTGATGCGTATAATCGTCGAACTTTTCGATGCGGAATGTCGGCATCTTGTAGTGCTGCGCACTGGTGTTGCCATCCTTGTTGGGCAGCTGGTGCAGTTGCTGAACCTCGGTCTTCAAGGTGTTCAGTTGCTTGCTGATGGTGGCTATTGCAGCGAAGGTGCTGATGTCGCCGAGCATTGCGAGTACATGGTCAACTCGTTCCTCCAATTGGCGGGTAGAGGGTGCATTGCTGGACTCGCCAACTTTTGCTCTTGGTGCCACTTGCTCCAAGTCCTGCACATGGGAATCAAGTGCCCGTGTAGCATCCTCGTGCAGATCCTTGTGGTTTCGCACCGCCCGTCGGAGATTCACCAGGTCGGACTGCAGGTGGTTACAAGTGTAAACCAACCGGGTCACAAGTTTGGCAAGGAACTCCTTGTGCTGCTCTTCCTGTGTCGCGTTGTCGGGACAGAAACCTGACAAGGGTATCTGCCCTGTATTTTCGATGTCGGACGGAGTCTGAATTTTGATGTAAGTTTGGGGTAATTGGTCTGATGAAATAGACATGCTATCGGAAAGTTCGAACTCGTCCTCGGGTTTGGCAAAGACCACAGGGATGAGCGGCCGTGGAAAGACTAAAGTTCGACCTATTCTACCTTAAATAATGTCACGGCGCGAGAGGAATAGTAAGGTTTTGTTTCTGGGTCGCCGGGTTGACCACGAGCCAGGGTGGCCCCAGAGTTGTGGCTAGGCAGCCATCCACGGGAAAGCAGCAGGCAGGCAGAGCCTACTAGGCCACCGGTCGGCAAGGCCTGCCAGACCGGAGATAGGCGTGGCCTACTAGGCCACAGGCAGGGTGGGCTTGCAAACCCCCGACGGGAGGGAATAGAGACTGGGCAACTGTTCTTATTGGAGAACTGCTGCTATCACTATCGTGATAGGAGCTAGCCCAGTAGGTTACGGTATAGGATTGTCACCAGGCAGATACCGGGATCGAATCGAAGGAACCGCACCTCTGGCATAGCTCCTTTTTGGAGCAGCCCGGTTTTCTCTGGCTCGGTCGTTTCCGGCCGTGCGATCCATAAGATCATCGGCTGGGAACAGCCGCGCAGAAATTAGCATGGCCCCTTTGCAAGGATGACACTTATAAATCGAAGTAAAGTAAAAAAATATAATAATAATAAATAATAAAAAAAATAAAAATAAAAAAATAAACAGCACCACATGGCGCAACGAAGATGTGTCTGAGAGCACATAACTAGTGACCGTTGGCATAAGCCAACGGTTTTATTATTGCAAAAAAATAATAATAATCTAACTAAAGGTAGGCGCCATGTGGCGCAACCAGAAGAAACGGGGATTTACAGTCGCCACAAATGGTTGCAGACGTCGTAATAACGGGCAGCCAACTTTCAGGTAAAGTAATTTTGCTTTTTTTGCTTTTTTTATTATTTCCAGATATTCTTTAGATTTTTTTAGAATCTTTTTTTTCCTAAGCTCAGCGGCCGTTCAGGCAGCTGAGTGTTGTAGCGCATGAACCCAGCGCTTATGGCGCCTGGGTACAGGCGCAGAGTAGAAAGGTGGGGGGGGGGAGACGACTATGCCAGGCTGTTTCGTCAGGCTCCCACCGACTCATCAGGAGGTTGGAACCTCTACAGCCCAACTAAAGAATGAGCAAAAACGAATGGATCCACCCTCAAATCATGGGTGTGTACAGGCGCCCATTTTTCAGGGCGTTAGTACATCAATCTTAGATAAGTTTTTTTTTTTTTTTTTTTTTTTTTTTTTTTGAGTCCTTTTTGTCTTCTTCCTCCCCGTTCCCAGCCGTTGGGGTACAGCCAACGAGAAAAAACGGGGAGAGGAAGAAAACGAACAAACTATCTAAAAAAACAAAGAAACAAAACGAAAACGAGGCAACTGCCCCGTGAGACAAAAGAACAGTCTTTTCGACTGTTTGGGAGAAAGAAAAGCTCCCACTTCGTTTTGGGAGGAATAGTTGTGGCCACGAGATCTCAGATCTCGTGGCTCACAGCTTGCGCGCGTAGGAAAGGGACTGAGGGAGTTGATGAGAGGGAGAGAGAGAGAAATGGGGTAGTTGGGAGGAGGACCTGCTCCTCCCAACCTGACAACTGTGCTCCCTGTTTTCAAGGAAAGGGCGGCAAAAGGAGGGAGCAACTGTTGGCAGACAATTGCATGCTCCTGGCTCAAATCACGGTCACGAGCATTTTAATTGGAGGGGTCAAAGTTTTTTTTATTTTTTTCCTTTATTCTTTTTTCTTTTTCTTTGCTTTTCGTGAGGATAATTGTCCTCACGTGGTGTAACTGTCAGGTTCCTGTTTTTTAAGGGAGCCTGAAAATTGAAGGGCCACTAAGGAAAAGGCTAGGTGCAGCCTTTTCCCCGATGTATCTGCCCAGGGAAAAGGGTCTAGATACATCAAACTGTGAGGGGTTGTATCTGCCTAGGGAAAAGGGTCTAGATACATCAAACTGTGAGGGGTTGTATTTCTCCAACCCCTCATCAGAAAAATAAAAGAAAAACAGATTTGGAAATGGCAGGAGCCCAGTTTTCTCGTGAGATTCCGAGATAGTTGGAAAAAGGGAAAAAAAAATAAAAATAAGGGCAGTTAAAGAAATTGCCCCACACTAAGGTTGTGGTTGTGGTGCGGCCACAATCAGCCTTGGATCTTGGCTAGGTCAAGGGCTCACTGTGAGCCTGTGATTTTGCCTGGGGGCTGGAGTGACGTCCAACCTTCCTCAACCACTATAAAACAGGCAGTTGTCCCCCAGCTGCCACACAAAGCACTCTTGCTGTCATTGAGTGGCGTGCACACTTGAGTGTTGCTTGGCTGCCAGAGACACCGTGGGAGAAGGACTGAAGTTCTTCAGAGGAGCGTGCAAGGAGTTGGGCAGCCATAGCCAAGGTAGGGAACAATCTGTTCCCCTCCCCTCTGGCTGATGCTGGTCCCACGGGACGGATCCAGGGACACTGCAGGGCTACGACAGTGCGGCAAAGTGGAATTCGGGCCTAGGGTTCAAATTTTACTAATTTTGGCCCGCCATTTTTTCCACTACGGTGGGGAAGCGCTATCGAATTTCTGCGGCGACGGCACCGACTGTGGTGCGGAAGCGCTGTCGAATTTCTGCGGCGGCGGCACTAAGTTTGACGGCGGTGGTGCGGAAGCGCTGTTGAATTTATGCGGCGGTGGCACTAAGTTTGACGACGGTGGTGCGGAAGCCCTGTCGAATTTCTGCGAAGGCGGCACTAAGTTTAACGGCGGTGGTGCGGGAGCGCTGCCGAATTTTTGCGACAACGGCACTAAGTTTGACGGCGGTGGTGCGAAAGCACTGCCGAATTTTTGCGGCAGCGGCACTGAGTTTGATAGCAGTAGTCCGGAAGCGCTGCCGAAGTTTTTCACAGTGACGGCACATGATTTATAGCAGTGTCAGTGATATTTTTGCATTGAGCAACAACTGGGCATTGGTGCAGTGAAGGTGCCGCTATAGTGGTGTATTTTGAGGTAGCTTGGATTTGACGGCGCGGTAACGCGGTGACGGCGGAAGCAATTGGCAGGGACACTTACTTAAAAGTAAGTGAGAAGGTGTTGTGGTAGGTGGTCGCAACAAGAGAGTGGTGTCGATCACTTTGCTGACGACTGGGGACGACTACCTTTTCGTCAAAAAGGGGCGTAATTGTATACGGTCTTCTTGAGTGTGCGGTGCAACTTCACTCAAGGTCAGTGGACAGTCAGTTTGACTCAGACCCTTTCAAGCCTGAGTGAACCCGCACTTTGCTCGACCCTGTTCTTTGAATGTTCATTGAAAGGTAGAGGAAATGTGTGTTGGCGCGTGTGAATGTGAGTCTGACATGAGTTTGGGTTTGCACTGTTTCTTTTGTTGAACTTGTCGTCTGATTCGATTGCAGGTGTGGCTTATTGAAATGGAAGTGGGTCGACCTTCAGATGGCTAATGTTTGGTTGTTATCACTTCTCCGCACTTCTATGTATGTGTCAAACCGAAAGAAGAAAGAAGACGACGAAAAATAAAGCGATCACTAAGAAGAAAAACCTGAATGGACATAAATTTTCCCTAAGGTCACCGGTTCTTTCCCGAATGACCCTCTCCGTCTATGTTCGTCTGTCTAAATGACTTTTCTTATGTGATCATTTTTCGTCTAAGTTGTTCTTGACGTGAGGCGGCAAGAGGTCGTTTGCTCACCGTGATAGATTCCTTTCCTTTTGTCTATAAGGCATCTGAGGCGGGGATTCGTTGCCTTAGGGGCCGACCCTGTTATCGACTCAGAGTGGATCGCTCTGCGGGGGGGTACCATGCTGTTGTGGTGGAGCCAACCCGGCTTCTGAGATCCGAGGTTCTTTCGAACGAGGACGAGGGGTATCCCAGACCACCTCCTAGGGGAAGGATAGGCATATATTACTATATTCACGGAAAGACCTCTAGAATTTCTTATCGCCTCGCGTAAGGAAGAACTGTTGTAGTATACCCCTTTGGTGATCATATTAAGAGTCACTGACGCATGGGGAACTGGTGCCATAAGCAACCCAGTTCGTGTCATACTAGTTTAAGCAGAGTGCAGTTAGGCACTTTTATCGCGGATGACCATGCCAGAAGAAGCACGAACCGAAAGGAAGAAGGATGTATGAGTAATACTCAGTAGCAGAGATTTCAACGTAACTACTCTCGTCTTTTTTTCCAGATGGCAGCAGGGACGACGGTCTGTTAGCTTTTTCGCAATCGTGACGTAGCGGCAAAATGGGCTGAATCCTCGAGACGTAATGGAAAAAAATTAGAGAGAGTAGGGCGAGTCGTCTTCAATCCGGGTGAATTATATTTTGAGGAGGATGTTTCACGGTTTTGGGATGACAGTGCGCGGAACCCTCCTAGACGACTCATTTTCAGGTCACGAACGGGACTGGACATCCTTCACTACGAGTTCGCGCCACCACTGCCTGATCGCGACTTCGTCAACATGAACTTAGTGGTGATGCAACCATATGAGATAAACCCTCGAATGGACGAAATTCATGAGATAAGTCCGACTTTCGTTCGTGCCGTATTTTGGTTGAACGAACGACAGGGTCCTTTCTTTGGCATATATCGCATAAGACGAGTACGAGCGAATAGGTTCATCATTCTACGAGTTGAACCATTCTCAGAGTATGCATGGCAAGATGAGGAGGACGAACTCATAGAACGATTACTCAACTGATGAAGTTTTGTTCTGACACGCAGATGCCTGGAGCTCGACGAGACATGACCATCCCGAGGTACCTGCTGGTTCGTGATACGCTTCAGGGCGATCTCATCAGAAGGAGCAGAGCAACTCTTACGAGTTCAAGATGGTTATCTCACGGAGTGGATCAACTTCATCGGCTAACTCCGAAATGGAGAGGGATTTTTCCCTAGCACTCGCGCGGATTTTCGAGCAAACACGGCTTGAACTCTTGAGGAGTTTTATGGATACACATTGTATTTTCACCGTGCGAGTAAACTCCAATGTCTCTCTGAGTCACTGTGAGTATCAGGCTTACCTCGTTCGGCAAACGCTTCGGCATTGTTTGGATCCAGGACACAGAGACCCGACATTTATTTGGACTTAGTCGGCCTTTGCGGGTCATAGTTTGGAGGTTCACGAATGACCTTTTTCTATGACACTCGAATTATTAGAGTCATGCGAGGTGGACGGAGGGTTACCCTAACATTCGATGACAGCGAGCGTGCGCGATTGGATTCATTGGAGGCTCAAGCGCGCGGAGGACGACAGATCTACTTAGGTTGGACACCATTTTCTGATATCCAACTTGAATTTCAGATAACACTTACGCATTGACCTGTCCTGTTGAGGAAGTCATATGACTCGTGACTTCACGAGGTAATCATATTTAAAAAAAAAAAAAAAAAAAAAAAAATTATGTAGATAAGGCCGCTAGATAGATAGTATCTGGATTACCCCGATGATGACACTATCATGCTTATGCATTGAGGCGTAACGACATGCGTAAAAACGCATGTCAAAAGCAAGAAGGAGATGATAGCGAAGGTGGGGTCGAACCGAGAGTTCAAACTTCGACCAGGAACTATATCACTTGTTGATTTGCATGGTAGCAGTGATATTTACTTGCAGAGACTAACCATGACAAACTTATGTAGGCACGGCGTTGTCCTACATTCAAACTTGGAAAAAGTCTGACTTTAGCTTAAGGCTTGAAAAAGAAAAATCATGTGTCGACCATATCGACGACGAGTAGGAAAGCACGATAGCATGATCCTTTTCGTCAGACCAAACCCGTTAAAGAATTGTGCTATAATTGTTGAGCTAGTTGATTTGAAAGAGTGACTTCATATGTATTATTTTTAGTGACTTCGTCTGAATAAATTACATATATATATTTCTATGAGGAAAATTGTGTGCAAGCGACTATGGTCAAGTTGTTGTTGGTTTCTATGCTTGACTGAAACTGTTCTAGTCGACCGACGTACGCTTCATCCTTAGGAGATCAGCGCCCTAAGTGACGGACGGCGTCCGGGTCCAACAGACGTCTAATCACGTATACCTATACTACAGCGTGCGAGCAAAACACCCTCGGCTGACCCACCTCTACAACTGCATGTAAAAGCTTTCGCATGTGGGTCAGTAGCTCGGTAGCAGCCCCTTAGGGAAGAAAGCTTATGCCCGGCGGGAACCTATCCTGTCGTAGGGGGACCCCATGATGTACAAGTTGGCGCACCCGGCTAGAGCGGCGAAGGGACGACGCGACCGTCGTCGTTGGCGTGTTTTTTGCAAGTCACACAAGTGCAGCCTCGCCCGCCCGACGGTGTGCGCGCGAGAGGAAGCATAGGTCCTCGTCAGGGTAAGTGGAGCGCGCGGGATATTGATGGCAAGGCGCAACTATGCGCTACCTGAGCGTGTGCAGCGTCACGGGTCAGCGGGACGCGCGAAGTTTATTTATATTTTATGTTAAAATTATTGTTGTATTAAATTTTTGAAGGCATCATCATTTTTTTAATAGTTCGGACGTGACGCCGAGCTTAATCGACGTCACGGCGGTCGAGGACGTTGGGTGCCCGCCTCCCTGCAGCTGACTTACGGGTGCGGGGCAAAATCTATTTACCTTAATTAGTTTGAAGCGCGGGCCAGGGAGTTCAACGTGCATAAAAGCCGGTGGGTAATCAGCCCTCGAGGCGGAAAGAAGTCCACGTGGCGGAGACTGTTGTGGGTATATGGCCGGCTAATTGTCTGTTGCAAGGGTGAGTGTGGGCAGGCCCGTTGAGACCAGCGGGCTGTGTATTAGGCCCCGACAGGGGTTTGAGGGGCTACGGCAGAAGCTCGTCGTCCCCCATGCTGTGGTCCCGGTATGTTGCACATCGTGGCGGAGTGCGATGCGTTGTGGTTCTGCTCCGTTGAGGTTGTGGGTTGTGAAGGCTATCGTCCCGGGTCTCTTGGGTTTCGCCTACGCCGACTTCTGTGGGGGGTGCCTGCGGCAACTGGGCGTGGCCAGGCAGGAAGAAGGGGAGGGGTGGGTGTTCCCCTTGGGCTCGCGTGCACAGGTGGAGGCTTTCGACCTGTCCCAACGTGGCGGGTGTGTTGTGGGTGCAGAAATGAGGCGGTGCACTGGGCTTTCGTTGCATTTTGGGCGAGCTGTGACATCCGGCTATGGGCCGAGGCGGTCGGTACTATGTTCGTGCGCACCGTTGCCAGGAGAGTGTGGTTATCTGGTGATATCGAGGGCGCTGTTCGCAGCCGAGCGGGTGGGCAGGTGGTGACGAGCTACGGGCAGCGAGGGAAAGTGAATTTTGGCAGGGAAGGGCGCCGGGTGTGTACGGTGGAGGGACGGCGAGCTCGCTCTGCGGTGGGCGGACTTGGGCGAAGAGAGGAAGGCGAGGATGTGAGACGGAGTGAGGTGCTGAAGGGAGGAATGAACCCGGACGGGCATTTGCGCTGGGTGCGTACACAGAAGGGAAGGGTGAAGCACCAAGGCAGCGTAGGAAGAAAGCGGGAGGGCAGCAAAGAAAAGGCGGCCAGACAAGGGCTGAATCAGGATGGCTTACCTATCACGCACATGCAGAAGAATGGGAGCGGGCGATGGTAGGGATAAACAAGAATGAGCGAAAGCAAAAGAAGTGAGGGGGCCGTTGCTCTGAGGTACCAAGGGAGAGATAGTGAGGCGAGGTAAGGAAGGGGAAGAAAATTGCCAAAGGAAAGGATGTGGCCAATGAAGAGGAAATGAACCTGGTCGGCGTATCGTGCTAGGTACATCTGGAGGTAAGTATGGAGGAAACGAAGATGACGGAGGCGGAAGGGAGAAAAAATATCCTAGTCGTTTCTCGGTATTTTTCTGCGAGAGAAAGTGCTAGTCCATAGTTTTTGGGGATGGCGAACAGAAATATGGAGTTAGAATTAGAAGAAGGTTAGGAAAAAGGGAGTTAGAGGAGAAAAGCATTGCGCGAAAATATGGCGGAGGGAGAAAAAGAGAGGAACAAACTTGTAATAAATCGGTCATTTCTTGGCCGGTTTCTGCGATCTGAGATGCTAATCGGGGGTTTTCGGGACTGGCCACCCCGAATCCGAGGTTAGATTTAAAAGAAGGGGGTTAGTTTATGTGCTGTAAAAAAATTGTGTTGCGCGACAGGCGTCGAGGGAAGTGGGATATGGGAAGAACAGGGCGTTAGTGTGTTAGTTCGATCTTCGAAAGAATTGAGGGAAGAGAGGATTGTGGGGTCCTGAGCTGAGGCAGGGTAGGTAGCAATGGTAGAGCCAACGTAGGATGGGCGATATGACCGGTATGTGTTTGAAAGGGATGCGTGTTGCAAAACAAAATGTATCTGGCCGCATTCAAGCGGGAGATTCATTCTGAATTTAAGGACCTGTGTGAGATTGGATATTTACCTGGCGGTAGTCTGTACCGTGCGTATGAACGTGGATGAGAGAGAACAGGTGATAGAATGGGCCCTAGGAGAAAAGAGTCGTGCGCGGAGCCACGGCGGGATGAAAGAAGTGGGCGACTATGTTCGGTCGAATGACAGATAGCTGGAGGGGCAAGCGGAATGCACACACACACATAGAGAGAGAGAGAGAGAGAGAGAGAGAGAGAGAGAGAGAGAGAGAGACGGAGCGAAGGAAGCACTTACCTTGATGACTGGTAGTGCCGCAATGGCCAGGAGTCGAGCCACGGTGCCGAACTGCGCCTTAATATGGCCGATGTGCAGGGCCAGGTTCGCATGGTAAAAGGAGGGTAGTTACGAGGTAGAGGCGAGCGAAAGGGGAGGCACGTACCTGGTCTCCTCCACGGAGGAGACTCGATCTTAGCCTACATGATCGAGGAGCCCGGCGTGAGCACAAGCTGAGCAGAGAAAGAGTGGGTGCGCCCGCCCAGGTTCATTCAATTATGCTCATCCTAAGGATGGGAGAATTGTAAAGTTAGCCACAGGATCGGAGACTTACCTGTTGGTTGGTGCACGATGAGCTAGTCGGGGGGAGGGACGTGTGGGTTTGGTTCGAATGGCGACCAGATACATTGGAGCTGGAGCAAGAACGGAAGCAGGAAAAACGTGCAGAGAACGAGGCATGCCCACCTGACCGAAGAGGCTGACTGTGTGCACCAGAGGGAAGGAGGATGAAGACAAGGGAAGGTGAGGGCAATATTGTCTGTGGATTAGCAAGAAGGGCAGCTGCAAAAAGACAGGAGTAGCTGATTAGCTGGGGAGTTGCTCGTTATACAGGACAGCTAGCAGCAGGCGAGCGGCATGATAGAAATTGGCCGCCGCCTGATCCAACCAACTGGGGCGCAGCCACCTTTTCATACGGAGTAATGGGATTCCAACTATGGGACGGCGGCACTTGCCTGTTGACTGGTGAGCTGCGCTTGCATGGTCGACCATATCACAGTATTTGCTCCACTATGGAAAGGGAAGAGACCGTAGCCTTGATCCGCGACTCGTGCCTGGAGCCGTAACCCGTGCGTTTCGGGGTGCGGAACTCCTCAGAGTAGTGATGTGGTTCGGCAAAAGGGATATTGCTGCGATCTGGAGGCTCGTCGGAGTGTCATTATTCTACAGTTTGACTGCAGTCTGACCACTTTACTGCGATCCTTGGCTACCGTTGCAGGGCCCTCAGGCGTATCCATATATTAAGGCCCTCTCTTGAGAATTGAGTCAGTCTCCCTCCTGTATCTCGAGACTCTGAAACCCCTTCTTCTGCCCTTCTTAATCTCAATTTAATCCTGGTTACGAGGGGAAGGCGGCAGGCGGGATTGCAACCCGTAGGACCGCAGCAAGACTCTGTGGGGTGTCATCCCACCGATTGTGGGAGCTCTGCCGGAACTCAGGAGGAGTTCTGGAGGCAGGGAACTGGGCGGTAACTTCCTGATCCCCTTTATGAACCCAGCTATAACCCCTATTTGTGTTACTTTCAGCATGTTGACTGAGTATTTTTGCATCCAAATATATTTTGACTTTCAATTTGACTTTCAGGACACAATCCAGACTAAGTAAAGGAATGATTGTGCAAAGTCGGTTTCAGTTTTATTGTTTGACTGAAAGCAGATTGTAAAAAGTGATTGCATCTGGGAAAGGGCAGGATGGGAAGCAATTTTTGCATGAGGCTTGACTAGGTTATTAAGGCTGGGAGATCCCCATAAGTTTGGGGAGACCCAGTGCTTTGTTTATTGTGTAAAGCATCAGACCATTCTATAAGTTTAGGTGGTTTGATTGCTCTGGAGGTTGGGAAGTCCCCATAAGTTTGGGGAAACCTAGTGTTGTGGATTTGCATTAAGAATCGGATCATTCTATAAGTTTAGGTGATCTGGTTGCTTAGACTTGTGAGGGCTGATTGTGATTGACTTTTTCAGGGACCAAGTGCATTCTGTAAGTTCAGGGGTCTTGGTTGCCTTGTTTATTTTGGGTTTTTTCTCTGTTTATTTTGTTCTGAACGAGGAGGTCTAATCCATTCTATAAGTTTAGGTGGATAGCCTCTTCCTGTTTTATTCTGGGGAAATAAACTTGACAGATGGCAAACCATTTTATACGTTAAGGTGGTCTAGCCCAATGCCACACACATATTGGATCAGAGAGGAAAGAACCGGGCAGAGAGCCAGACTGTTCTGTAAGTTTAGGTGGTCTGACTCAAAGCCTCGCACATGCTGGAACCCAAAGGTTATTATTTGGTTATATTCAATTACTATTTTATTTAAGAAAAAGGTAGTCATACTATTTTATAAGTTTAGGTAGTCTGAGTATAGCTTATCAAAGTCTGAAGAGAGTATAATTAAGAGTATAACTGATGGTAAGATGGGACAGGCTGAACTTAAGTCAGTTCAGTCTTATGCAGCCTTAGAAAACAAAGGGAAGACAAATATAAATAACTTGGATACTTAAACAGTTCACGGCGACTAGGATGGCCTAGTCATATGCCCAAAGAAGAGAAAAGTTGTTGTGCCCTCTCTTTTGTGTATACTCTTTGGCTAAGTTAGACACTTTCCATAAGTTTGGGTGGTCTGACTTTATGCCCTATGTAAGCTGGGTATAAAGGGATAAATCATTGAAAGACTACGAAGTATTGTTTGTCTGAGTTTCAGTTTGATAGATAGTTGTTTTAGATGTTCGCCACGTGCTAGAGCCATAGGAGTTAGTTTCAATTCCTTCATTTTCTGAGTTAAGTTTATTTTTACTTACATCGATTTCTGCAATTCTAGGATCTTTTGTTATACTAGGTCTTGTATAAATCTTGGTAAGCCACTTTTTCTACGGGAAGCGCTGCCGGAATTTCTACAAAACCAGGGAGTTTGTCAGATTTTGCCTTTTCAAAAGTTCAATTTGTCTGACTTTTTTACTTAGTAAAAATATGAAGAGTCCCATTTTTTAAAGGGAGTGATGCCCAAATTTTTGCTAATTCAGGGAGTTAGATAAAATTGGATTTTGGGAAGTCGAAACCATTTTAGATTCTGAACTTGACTTTGTATAAATTTTGGTAAGCTACTTCCTCTACGGGAAGTGCTGCCAAAATTTCTACAAATCCAAGGAATTAGTCAAAACTTGACTTTTCAAAAATCCAACTTGTCTGATTTTCATATATGGCTTAGTAAAAATTTGGGAAGTCTCATTTTCTAAAGGGAGTGCCGCCCAAATTTTTGCTAATTTAGGCAGTTGGACAAAAAATGGACTTTGGAAAGTCGAAGACTATTTTTGTTTTCATATCAGGATGATATAGATTCTGGAAAGACACTTTTCCTACGGGAAGCGCTGCCGAAATTTTCTTAGTTTAGAGGAGATAGATTATATCTTGACAGGTGGTGATTCTGGCGATCCACTCTGTATGGGGGAGATTCTGCCATAGGTCTCCCTTTCTTTGGGCACTTAGGAGAGTCGTGAGTGGGGACTTGTTATGAGGATGTGATCTCCATACATTGACGATTTAGCTTGGACATTGACCTGTCTTATGAAACATGCCTTCTTTGGACATTCCATCCAGGATTTGGACTAGCTTCAGCTTGATCCTAAGAGGATCATCTTCTGTTATCACTGATAACAGGTCGATTGGTTGATCGCTGACTTGTCGGCTCACGACACAACTTTGCTTAGACCTGTACCTCAACTTGATTGCCTTAGCTCTGAGACTTGATATGTTTCTTTGAGAGTTTTAACCGACTTTCTTTTAAATGACCATTATAAAAAATTTAGGAGATTTATGGAAAGATAGACCATTAATGAGGCCTGATTGTGTGAGGCGTGATATGAGTTACAGGGAACAGTAAAGTTGACCACATTGGTGTATGGCAATGTGGCTATTGTGTGTGTTTGTGTTTTATGCAGGTTAGTATTTTGGAGCTTAATATATGGGCCATACTTTGGAGGCAGTGAGAATGACAACCATATCACGCACGATCTGCATACCTGATGGGTTTATGTTTCCCTTTCCTTTGTTGTTATCTCGAGTCCTAATTGGATACATGAGTGTTGGTTGTTTATTTATTTACTGATTGATTTTACTTATTAATTTTGATAGTTGAACGTTGTAGTCCGTGGCAGCCGTCAAAGTCAAACCCGTTGAGTTCTTTCCAGACCCTCGATAATGGAGTTGGTCTCCAGGGCAATAAGAAACGATTGCCACCACAGGTACGAGTCTGTGTACCACCCACTCTCCGCAGGGTGCAGAAGAGGGTGTGGTTCTCAACCGCACTTGCCGGTTGTCCAGCGTCGAGAGATTAACTCTAAAGGCGCGTGTCAGCCGACACTTGAGTGTCGAACACGACCCGCGAGACGAACGAGGATCGCATGATTATGGGTACTACATATTACGTCATCATTGCGATCGCTTGCGTACGCTTGCATTGCGAATTGATACGAGTTAGCCCTACGTCTGCGCGATTTTATACTAGGTTCCGAGCGCGATGCCCATCCGATTTTCGCATATGAAAGTTATGGGATGGCTACCAAGGGACTATGATTGTTGTTGCGTTGTTTGAAGTGTGTGTGTGTTTTATTTTTTTATGTTCTTTATAGTGGTGTGTGCGTGGTGCGTAGGATGTGTCCTAGCCGACCGGCGTCAAGTCGCGCTTGGGATCTCAGCCCCCCAAGATGCCAGCTCTCAGGAGGGTTCGATAGAGGCGTAATACCGCGCGTACCCCCTATGCTAGATCGAACGAGAAACGCCCTCGGCTGGTCCACCTCTACGATTGCAGCTGATTACCTTTCGTACTGTGGACTGGTAGCTCGGCGGGGATATGCCCACCGAAGGGAGGTGACAACTCCCGTAAGGTGGAGGTAAGTCGTGCCTCGGGTATGGCTGGCGAGAGGCATGGCTGGTGCACTCGGCTGGGGCGGCTTGCGGAAGATCCATGTATATTCGCGACGAGGATTAAACCAACTCCTTAGTGACGAGGCCGGGAGGGTCCCTCGCTGCCCTGTGCGGTGCCGGACCTATGCGCTCGACAGGTGGCGTCGTTGTCGGGGATAACGGTTGCCTGCTGTTGTCCCTGGTGGAACGACATCCGAGTATGACAAAGTGAGAAATAGGCAAAAGGAGAAACTTTCTTTGGACGTATATGGTTGATTGCCTGATACCTTGACCATTGTTGAAGATGTCTTAAAGACTGTGGCCTAAGTGTGAAGTGCTTATTATAAGAGGTCCAGCTGAGCCGCCTTCCCCTGGTCGATAGAGCCTCGCTTTTGAGGAGGTATATGAGCGACACGGAGGAGGGATGACTGATAAGCGCGAAGTGAGGAGTTTATTGACAAAAATCTTTCCTTGAGTTGAGGTTGAACTATGATGTAATACATACTACGATGAATGTTGTACCTGGACTCATTGATAGTATTAGTTGGCGATGGGGTGAGTCACTTGGAACTTGTCTAGTTCTAGCTATCGATAAAGCTAAAGAAATAGTTATTACTTGATTAGCGGTGTGGCTAGTCCGAAGAGAGACTTATATATATATATATTTGTTTTTTATGACAATTTTTTTATCTGATTGTTGTCATATATGTGTTTTTCTGTATTTTGTATGATATATGTTTGACGACGTATGTATGGATTGTCTTTCAGAGAGGACATAGACTTTGCATGAACGATATCTTGCATGGGACCAGAGATGAATGGGGTGACTCTTCCTCAAGGGAGTAAGTTAGCGTGTACAAGTTGTCCTCAGTGGAAGTGCATTCTTGTATTGTTACTCCCTTACTAAGACTTAAAAAAGCAGTTATCAGTCCCAAGAATGATAATGAGACCCACGCCGGAATTATGTTCTTGCTCCATTAGTGGGGTGTCGTATTTCCTATGATAAGAGAGTAACTACATTATCTGTTCAGAGAAGAGGAAGGGGCTTGTTAATTCACCGAAACTGTAATGACCAAGTGAAACAGCTACTGCTTAGTGAGAGCGGTTCTAGAGTAGCGCGACCTAAGCTCGTCCCACATTAAGCAGGGCCACCATATTTGTAAGGGCGCGAATTCGCTATTCATTGCCTTGATAGGTATGAATGGGGTTGTCCATCTGAACATTATTAGGCTCAGTGAGATGCAAGCGCTAGAATCAGAGAGGGCTACAGTGAGGCTTGATCTTTAGAGCGGAGCTCAAGAGTCAAGATGTTATCTTGTGAGGATTACACCGCCCCTCTGTAATATATGCTTTGCTTAAGAGTTGATGGGGTAACAATTTTATCATGTTACTTACTCATTGCGAGTCTTATTTTTGCCTTATAGAATATGGAATACGTTATCGAGAGTTATCCTGTTATATGACTGACAGTTGAGTTGGTGACATATTGTTGTTTATAAAGCATATTGTGCCCTTTAGTTACAACCCTTGCCATTAAGTTGTGCTTATTATGTTGTGATTATTGTTATGAGTATATATTATTTATCACGGGTTGTACTGCATTTTGGATTCATGTTTGGAGTATCCACCTATATGGTACAAGTATTTTGTATTTCTCCTTGATAATGGCAGTGATAATTGGTTAATGCCCAAGTTATGATTTGAGGGTTTTATTATTGAATATTTATGTCTTATTTCAGATGGATATTTATTTAAAGACTCTCTTCGGTATTGCCGCTGTTCTAAATAGGTTCATTTGTGGGCCCTCATGATAAGTGTCGGGGTTATCTAATAGGGTATATTCTATTTTTGACTTAGATATGCAACTCCTCTCGAGTCTCGACCCTAACACCGCTTGTTGTTGTTCAACAGGTGATGGGGTCGAGGGAGCTCGAGATGGAAGACTCTCAAGGGAAGATTGGGGTCGAGGAACTTGCCTACCTGCTAGGTGTGCGGGATTGGGAGTGAGACAACCTGTCCAAGGTTGAGATTGACTTCTTCAAGGGCTATCATGTTTCTGACTTCCTTGATAAGTTTCAACAGATAGCATCCCACTGCAAGTGGAATGAGGAGCAGATGCTAAAAGAGGTTGTGAAGTATATACATATAAGCTTGAAGGAGGAATTAAGTGGACTGGTTAGAAAAGCGGGGTCATCATGGAGGAAGTTCTATGATGACATGTGGAATAAATATCGGCTAGGTGAGGAACAACTGACCAAAGATGATCTTGAGAAGATAGATCGATATAGTTATGTGTAAGTAAGGCACTTCATGGCGGAGTATGAGCGTGCATCGTGCAAGGACTGGGCGTTGTCTGAACATGACAAGTATTTTGTCTTCCTCATGAACTTCACGTATGCCGAGCAGCGAGATTTGATCCGTGGGATAGAAGGGAAAATCATATGGGACAAAATACGAGAAAATTTTGTAGAAGGTGATTTCGATCAACACCTCTTTCATACTCTGCAGGAAGTGAGAAAAACAAAGGAGATGCTGGATTATGAGAAGAGTGGGTTTGACAAAAGGGCAAATGACCTTGTAGCGGGCGCCTCTGACGGTATGAGAGGTGAATTTCAGGATAAAGTCGTTAATCGAAATCATAGATGGAACAAAGAGAAAAAAATAGAGTCATGTGTTGAGAGAAAAGAGGTGCAGGGTAGAGTGAGGAATGCTTCCACTCATACCTGTGAGAGGATGTTTGACGCTCCAAGCGAGGAGGGAACAGAAGAGCGAAGAGTTCAGGTAGAAGTTGGTAAAACCTGCCGACCGCTGCGGTTTATCCTAATAAGGAGTGTGATGACAAGGGAATATCGTCAGTTGTAAGTCGAACCAGTTGAAGGAATAGAAGAGGGCGAGAACAGTGGGCAAGGATGATATATGCTTGTTGTTGGAACACTGGTCATACCCCTCGCAGATGTAAGATGGCAAAGGGAGGAGTTGAGGGGTGAGGTCGTTTGCCTAGATAATGGTTTTTGTCCTTTCTAGCAGTTATTATTTGTTGCGTTCTTAACAGGAGAGAGGTAGAACGGTGTCTGCAGCCTTGAATGAATAATAGACAGGTACTCGAAAGGCTATGACGGTGTAGAAGACTCAGTTGTTAGAACTATAAAGCGGCTATCTAGTTATTTTTGCTTTTAAGATGAATCTATGAGTTCTACGAGACTTAGGATTCATCTTGTATATATTTCTGATCTCGAGTGTGCATTTCTAATTTTTGGGATTGTGTGTACATTCTAGATCGTTGACTTTAGTGGTTGTAAAATGCAAGTGGAAGTCTTTTAAGAGACGGTCGTCCGTACGTTGACGCTCACATAGTTTTTGCGAGGAGGTTTGAGATCCTTCTATGTATATCAGTTGGTTATGGTCTATGTGGTATGATATACAAGGTCATTTGATTTTGATTGGGACCTGGAATGATGATGATTTGAGGTTTGTGAAGATTTGAGGCTTGTGAAGGTTTGAGGCTTGTGAAGATTGGAGACTCGAGATAATTTGATCTTCCTTTGAGGGTCATCTTGGTATGGGTTTTGATTCCCCCGGGGTGCAGGATCGCGCGTGTTATGGTTGTCATTGACATTCTCACCATTGTGGTCTTGTGAGTCTTTCTGTGTTTCATTTAATTAATATAATGAAGTGTGTATGAATCTAAGAGAGTTCAATGAAGTGAAGAAAGCGTGATTTTGAGTGAAGGATTTATGAGACGCTTGAAAAATCCAAAGAGTTATATAAAGAAAGAGGTTATGCCTGAAGGCGGCCTAAGTGGTTATTGGTTTCATCTGGACACATCTTCAAGTGGAAGATATTTTAAAGCCTATATGGATAGACCATCCATGAGTGGGAGGATGACTGAGAGGTTTTTATGGGTGATTCTCCTTTAGAGTGGAAGGAGTCTTAAAAATTTTATGGAAGGCTCACCCAAGGGAAGGAAGGGCGACTTAAAAAGATTTTATGGAGTAAAGTATTATCCTCGGCCGAATCGGCAGTTCCACTCTGTTGGTCCTCAACTGCCAGCATCTGCGGCAGGGAAACCTCTCATGTAAGAAAGCCCTTGCCTGGCCAATGGCTGTGCGTCCCGGGTGGTTTTGTGTATGGCAGGGGGTAGGGAAAGAACCGTTCAATTCAGCATCCGCGCTTGCGTAGTCATGTAAAAACTGGTAAAGGCAGCACGAACAATGAGAAAACCTGCTGGTTGTAAGTCCTTCACTCAACTTATTATTGGCCACAAGCGGTGTAGTCTGTGACGGGGACTTCCATGATTATGACTCCTTGAGAAGAATTAAAGTTTTGACTTATAGCCGGTGGGAGCGTCATCTACGGCAGGAAGGATCGGCCTGATTATGGGGCCCTCTAATCGGCTATCGTTGTGTTGAAAGTGGCGTTGAGTTTATTTAGAAGAAAGATTGTGAGAGTTTGCTCGCTGAGCAAGACTTTTTGGATGATAAATTACATGGTGAAAGTGAAGAACCCTACTCATAAAAGTAGGATTTATGAGCAAAAGGGGTGATTTTCTTTTATTATGAAGACTGAATGAATACCCCTACCCATCCGTTTGATGAATGACTAAGGTGAGTGACTTCTGTCTGATAGTAGTGCCTTGTGGGACTAGGGCTTAACAGGGCCCTACCCATAAAGTACATTTGTGGCTTGTGTGACGGGGTCAACCTCCCTAAAGTACAGGTGTCTGATTATTCCCCACAATAGGGTATTACTTTGAGAAAAGCTTGAAAAGGGTGTATGATTAAGTTGAGTCTGAATGATCGTTGTAACCCACCACTTAGTCTGAGTTTTTGTTAATGGTAGGATGATCAGGGTGCCCGACACGATAAAATAAAAGATCGGAAGTGGTTTAGTCTTAAGTTTGACTTTAAATAACTTCCTGTCGGTGAATATAGCGGGTGGAGAGTGGTTTTATCCACTTTGTTAAATTAGAGGTTGGAAAGTGTTCTATTGTAGATTTCTATTTTGATGAGGAAATTAATGGTATTTTCGACCTTTGACTTTTGTCCGAATTGTCTTGAGGAGTCAAGGTTTAGAGTGATACAGCTTAAGTGACCGCTTTAATCGAGTTTCAACACGAGTTAAAGACTGAGGGAGCTATCATGTACTTCAAGTTTCTTCTGAGGACTACATTTGGGCGGTACTTGCCATAATCGTTTGTTGCGACGGGGGGTGTCGCTCAATAAGGTCCGGGCAGGCTGTCGTACCAAATGCCCTTACAAAGGTATTTGGCGTGTTTTTTGCAAGTCACACAAATGCAGCCTCGCCCGCCCGACGGCATGCGCACGAGAGGAAGCATAGGTCCTTGTCAGGGTAAGTGGTGCGCGCGGGATATTGATGGCAAGGTGCAACTATGCGCTACCTGAGCGTGTGCGGCGGCACGGGCCAGCGGGACGCGAGAAGTTTATTTATATTATACGTTAAAATTATTGTTGTATTAATTTTTTGAAGGCGTCGACATTTTTTTTGTAGTCCGGACGTGACGCCGGGCTTAATGGACGTCACGGCGGTCGAGGGTGTTCGGTGCCCACCTCCGTGCAGTTGACTTACGGGTGCGGGGCAAAATCTATTTACCTTAATTAGTTTGAAGCGCGGGCCAGGGAGTTCAACGTGTGTATGAGCCGGGGGGTAATCAGTCCGCGAGGTGGAAAGAAGTCCTTGTGGCGGAGACTATTGTGGATATATGGCCGGCTACCGATTGTCTGTTGCAAGAGTGAGTGTGGGCACGCCCTTTGAAACCAGCGGGCTGTGTATTAAGCCCTGACAGGGGTTTGAGGAGCTACGCCAGAAGGTCGCCGTCCCCCATGTTGTGGTCCCGGTATGCTGCACATCGTGGCGGAGTGCGATGCATTGTGGTTCTGCTGCGTTTAGGTTGTGGGTTGTGAAGGCTATCGTCTTGGGTCTCTTGGGTTTCGCCCGCGCCGACTTCTATGGGGGGTGCCCGCGGCAACTGGGCGTGTCCAGGCAGAGAAGAAGGGGAGGGATGTTCCCCTTGGGCCCGCGTGCACAGGTGGAGGCTTTCGGCCTGTCCCAACGTGGCGGGTGTGTTGTGGGTGCAGAAATGAGGCGGTGCACAGGGCTTTCGGTGCATTTTGGGTGAGCTGTGGCATCCGGCTGTGGGCCGAGGCGGTCAGTAGTATGTTCGTGCGCACCGTTGACAGGAGAGTGTGGTTATCTTGCGATATCGAGGGCGCTGTTCGCAGCCGAGCGGGTGGGCAGGTAGTGACGAGCTACGGGCAGCGAGGGAAAGTGAACTTTGGCAGGGATGGGCGCCAGGTGTGTACGGTGGAGGGACGGAGAGCTCGCTCTACGGTGGGCGGACTTGGGCGAAGAGAGGAAGGCGAGGATGTGAGACGGAGTGAGGTGCTGAAGGGAGGAATGAGCCGGGACGGGCATCAGCGCCGGGTGCGTACACAGAAGGGAAGGGCGAAGCACCAAGGCAGCGTAGGAAGAAAGCGGGAGGGCAGCAAAGAAAGGCGGCCAGACAGGGCCCCATCAGGCACATGCAGAAGAATGGGAGCGGACGATGGTAGGGATAGACAAGAATGAGCGAAAGCAGAAGAAGTGAGGGGGCCGCTGCTCTGAGGTACCAACGGACAGATAGTGAGGCGAGTTAGGGAAGGGGAAGAAAAGTGCCAAAGGAAAGGATGTGGCCAATGAAGAGGAACTGAACTTGGTCGGCGTATCGTGCCAGGTACATCTGGAGGTAAGTATGGAGGGAACGAAGATAACGGAGGCGGAAGGGAGAAAGAATATCCTAGTCGTTTCTCGATATTTTTCTGCAAGAGGAAGTGCTAGTCCATAGTTTTTGGATATAAAGTTAGAATTAGAAGAAGGTTAGGAAAAAGGGAGTTAGAGGAGAAAAGCGTTGCGCGGAGATATGGCGGAGGGAGAAAAAGAGAGGAACAAACTTGTAATAAATCGGTCATTTCTTGACCGGTTACTGCGATCTGAGATGCTAATCGCGGGTTTTCGGGGTTGGCGACGCCGCATCCGAGGTTAGATTTAGAAGAAGGGGGTTAGTTTATGTGCTATAAAAAAATTGTGTTGCGCGACAGGCATCGAGGGAAGCGGGATATGGAAAGAACATGGAATTAGTATGTTAGTTCGATCTTCGAAAGAATTGAGGGAAGAGAGGATTGTGGGGTTCTGAGCTGAGGCAGGGTAGGTGGCAATGGTAGAGTCGAGGTAGGATGTGCGATATGACCGGTATGTGTTTGAAAGGGATGCGTGTTGCAGAACAGAATGTATCTGGCCGCATTCAAGCGGGAGATTCATTCTGAATTTGAGGACCTGTGTGAGATCGGATATTTACCTGGCGATAGTCTGTATCAGGCATATGAACATAGATGAGAGAAAACAGGTGATAGAATGGGCGCTAGGAGAGAAGAGTTGTGCGCGGAGCCATTGCGGGATGAAAGAAGCGGGAGAATGTGTTCGGTCGAATGACAGATAGCTGGCCCGGCAAGCGGAATGCACACATAGAGAGAGAGAGAGAGAGAGAGAGAGAGAGAGAGAGAGAGCGAAGAAAGCACTTACCTTGATGACCGGTAGTGCCGCAATCGCCAGGAGTCGACCTACAGTGCCAAACTACACCTTAACCTGACCGATGTGCAGGGCCAGGTTCACATGGTAAAAGGAGGGTAGTTACGAGGTAGAGGCGAGCGAAAGGGGAGGCACGTACCTGGTCTCCTCCACGGAGGAGACTCGATCTTGGCCTACATGATCGAGGAGCCCGGCGTGAGCACAAGCCGAGCGGAGAAAGAGCAGGTGCGCCCGCCCACACTCCAGCAGAAGGTTCATTCGATTATGCTCATCCTAAGGATGAGAGAATTGTAAAGTTAGCCACGGGATCAGAGACTTACCTGTTGGCTGGTGCACGTCCATCCCGCCATGATGAGCTAGTCGGGGGGGGCGGACATCCGGGTTTGGTTCGAATGGCAACCAGATACGTTGGAGCTGGAGCAAGAACGGAAGCAGGAAAAACGTGCAGAGAACGAGGCATGCCCACCTGACCGAAGAGGCTGACCGTGTGCACCAGAGGGAAGGAGGACGAAGACAAGGGAAGGTGAGGGCAAAATAGTATGTGGACTAGCAAGAAGGGCAGCTGCAAAGAGACAGGAGTAACTGATTAGCTGGGGAGCTGCTCGTTATACAGGACAGCTAGCCGCAGGCGAGCGGCATGATAGAGATTGGCCGCCGCCTGATCCAGCCAGCTGGGGCGCAGCCACCTTTTCATACGGAGTAATGGGATTCCAACTGTGGGACGACAGAACTTGCCTGTTGACTAGTGAGCTGCGCTTGCATGGCCTGCCATATCACAGTATTTGCTCCACTATGGAAAGGGAAGAGACCGTAGCCTTGATCCGCGACTCGTGCCTGGAGCGGTGGCCCATGCGTTTCGGGGTGCGGAACTCCTCAAAGTAGCTGAGTGATCTGATTTGGCAAAAGGGGATATTGTTGCGATCTGGAGGCTCATCGGAATGTCATTATTTTACGGTTTGACTGCAGTCTGGCTACTTTAAAGCGATCCTTGGCTGCCAATGCGGGGCCCTCAGGTGGATCCAGATAATAAGGCCCTCTCTTGAGAGTTGAGTCAGTCTCCCTCCTGTATCTCGAGACTCTGAGCGCGGTCCGACCTGCCTTTCGCCCCTATACCCAAATTCAACAAACGATTTGCATGGTGCGGCTCCTGTCACAGCCACCCCATCCCGTTCTGCTCAGGCGGGGTTCACTACTGCCTCGGGCCTCTCAACAGCCACTCCTCACACAGTCAGTCGATCGTGGCGCGACCTGCTGCAAAGCTTAGAGTGGGCCGTCATGGACAGAGCCTGATGTGGCTACCGATGATAGTAGCAAATATTCAAATGGGAAGTTTGAAGACGTAGGTGGATGAGGGGTTCCAAGTGAACAACCGTCGCGGCCTGTACCGTTGAGGGTCCCCGCCTGATGCCCGCCTATGCCTTGGCCGAGCCCCCGTCTGTTGTCCCCAGCGGGCACGCTCACACTCAAGCCTCTTACGACAAGTGGCGATTGGCGGACAACACACCTGCTGAAGGCCCCAGCCTTTGAGGTTTCCTATGCGTCGTAAGTCAAATCACCCACCGGCTCGCATGCACGTTGAACTCCTAGATCCGCATTTTCAACGATGAGTAGGGTAGAGGAACCTCGCTGGCATCCTGAACATGTAGGGATTCGTAAGTCAACAAGAAGGAGGTTCGTTGTAATGAGCGTGAGGCTGAGGGTGAGCCGAGGGAGAGGAGAGAGAGGGAGAGAGTGCGAGCACACACACACACTCACTTACTCGACACGACAAACTCGGACTGAGGATCGAACGCAGACAGAGTGGCAAGGCACAAAGTCGAAGTCTTGGATTCCGAATGCCGAAACAGCAAGTCACACTGAGTACGAGTACAGCAGCAGGGAACTGGTACGAGACCAGTCCCGTACCGTATGGGGAGCCGATATAAGTACCGGTGACACGTACGGTACCAGGGGCATTTCTGCAAAGGCCCCCGAGGGCAGAACTGAAAAATGCAGTATTTGAAATGGTGCCCGAATTGCGGTATGGCGCCTGTTGTCCGAAATCCTACGGTACCAAAGGAGGAGTTTGGAAAAAGGGCGCCAGGCCGAAAACGGGATGCAGCTGAAACAGCAAAAAGATAGACCAGGGATCGAGCCCTGGCGAAGTCCGTAACACTATCCCCTCCCTCTAGAAGGCAACGTCCCGGCTGCCAAAAATCATGAAGCAATGCTGAAATCTGTGAAGGACGGGACGGGGCCGATCACTGGTTAACAAGTCGAAAGGGAAGAGGGGTATAATGTGGGTGGCATGGGCTGTGGGAGTAAGAGGGAACAAGGTTTGGTACTGGTGAACAGAGTTGTCCTACTGATGAACTAGGGGGGGTTTCAAGGAACAGGGTAGTCCTACTGATGAACTAAGGGGACTGCATGGTTCGCTATAGGTTAAGGGGGAACAGAGTTTAGGGAACAGTGAACAGGGGATGTCTATTGATGTTCTACTGGGTAAGGGAAACGGTGTTCAGGAAAACAAGGTATTTCTATTGATGTTGTAGTGGGTAAGGGAAACAATGGTCAGGGGAACAGGGGATGTCTATTGATGTTCTAGTGGGTAAGGGAAACAATGGTCAGGGGAACAGGGGATGTCTATTGATGTTCTAGTGGGTACGGGGAACAATGGTTAGGGAAACAGGGATCTGCTAATGATGTTCTACAGGGTTGTCAAAGTCAGGAAAAATAAAAATGAAAATGTTTGTTCAGGATGCGAAGGCTGGTGTGTCCGAAGGAGTCAGAAGTAGAATCTCATGTAGGAACAAAGTGTCCAAGTGTCTTGAAAGGGGGTCTGCAGCGGTCTTGATCAGGTCTTTTGGAGTAGGTGGTAGAAGCGGTCTTCAGCAGCTGCGATAGGTAGAAGTCCAAGAAGCGTAGTAATAGTTCAAGTGTCAAAGTCCAAGTGCTAGGGTGCGTCCGGTACACGAACTGCAATGAGGTCTGATCTGGAAGCAAGGAAGTTGCAGACT
>BFEA01000192.1:58815-71034 GCA_003427395.1 Chara braunii
GTGATGACGTACTATGTAGTACCCATACTCATGCGGTCCTCGTTAATCTCGAGGGTCGCATTCGACACTCAAGTGTCGGCTGACACGCGCCTTGAGGTTGGACAACCGCCAAGTGCGGTTGAGAACCACACCCTCTTCTGCACCCTGCGGAGAGTGGGTGGTACACAGGTTCATACTTGTGGTGGGAATCATCTCTCCTGGCCCCGGAGACCGACTCCTTTACCTAGGGCCTGGAAAGAAGTCAAAGGGTTTGACTTTGACGGCTGCCACGGACTACAACGTCCAACCATAGAAATCTAAAAAGCAAAGGATAATAAGGGATCTCCCTTTTCTCTCAAACACACGATCTGTTTAACCCTTACTCGTGGTCCCAGTGGGCCGCGCGAAACACTCAGCACATATATATCTATCACATAAATGTAAAGGGTTATTAATATGTGACGATCACTTCTCACAATCACAGTGGAGCTCCTCTCAGCCATATATATGTATATATACATGTGCACGCAGGCAATCAAAATCCAAAGTCCGAATTACAAACCATACCTGCAATCAAATCAAAGATCCCACCAAAAATTCGAAGCACTACACGGGGTCAACTTCAGCCATTCTCTGCACTCACACCCCTTGCGTTTAGCCATACAAGCCTCACTCTTGTGCAACTCCCAAAATAAAATACTTAATACTTTTTTTTAAATGACCATTCAAATAAAGTTTGGGTGAAAGCATAACAAAAAAGTTCAAATCACAAGGCTAAAGCCTTAAGGTTAGGTAATAGGAGTGGATTGGAGTTGAATCGTAGACTGACGAATCGGCAACCGATCTATTATCAGTGATAACAGAAGGTGATTCTTGTAGAATCAAGCTGAATCTAGCCTGAATCCTGAATCAATCGATCAAGAAAACCTGTAACACACGACAGGTCAATCCCCAAAGCTAAATTTATAAGTCCATGGAGAATAATCCCCATATCCCGATCTCACTCAAATCATCTTCATTAATTAAGTTTAAATCTATCTTTAAGCAAGTGCCAAAAGAAAGGTAGACCCTGGCAGAATCTCCTATATACAGAGTGGATCGCCAGAATCGCCACCTGTTAAAACATAATCTAACTCCTTTAAACTAAGGAAATTTCGGCAGCGCTTCCCGTAGGAAAGGTCTCTTTTCAGAATTTATATCAGCCCGAATATAAACACAGAAATAGTCTTTGACTTTCCACAGTCAAATTTTGTTCAGCTCCTTAAATTAGCAAAAAAATGGACAGCGCTCTCTTTAGAAAATGAGACTTTCCAGATTTATACTAAGTCAGATATTAACTCAAACATAAAACCGGAGTTGAAGTAAGATAAAATTTAACTAACTCCTAAGATCTGTAGAAATTTCGGCAATACTTCCCGTAGAGAAAGTTTTGTTCCAAAATTTATACAAAGCTAAGTTCAGAATCTAAAATGACTTTGGCTTCTCAAAGTTTAATTTTGTCTAACTCCTTGAATTAGCAAAAAATTGGGCAACACTCCCTTTAGAAAAGGAGGTAGTCCAGATTTTTACTAAGCCAAAAAGTCAAAAAAAATTAGACTCTAAAAAATACAAAGTCTGACCAACTCCTTGGTTTTGTAGAAATTTCGGCAACGCTTCCCGTAGAGAAAGTGACTTACCAAGATTTATAAGAGACCAAGTATAAATAAAAGGTCCTAGAAAATGCAGCAATTGATCTAAGTAAAAAACCTTAGCTCAGAAAATATAGAAATTGAAACTAACTCCTATAGCTCTAGCACGTGACGAGAAACTAAAGCAACTACCTATCAAAATGAAACTCAGACTAAGCAATAGCCTCACTCAGAAACATGCAGACAAAACCACAAAGTTGAATTGACAAACAATAGTTCATAGTTTTTCAATGATTTATCCCTTTATACCCAGCTTACATAGGGCATAAAGCTTGACCACCCAAACTTATGGAACATGTCTAGCTCAGCCATCAAGTATACACAAACACAGGGCACAACAACTTTTCTCTTCTTTGAGCATATAACTAGGCCACCCTAGCCACCCTGAAATATTTAAATATCCAAAATATATATAATTATCTGCACTTAGTCTTTTGAGGTAGCATATAACTGGGCGGATCATCTTCAGGTCTAGACTGAGTCTGCCCCTTCGTATCACAAGTTTATTCTTAATTAGTACTCTCTTCAGTTGGTGATAAACTATAGTCAGACCACCCAAACTTATAGAACCCTGTCTGACTAGCCTGTTCATAGATAGAATAATAGTAAAGTATAACCAAGTTATAACCTTCTGGTTCCAACATGTGTGAGGCGTTGAACCAAGACCACCCAAACTTATGGAACATGTCTTGGCCCTCACCGTGGTTCATTTCTCTTAAAGTCAAAGTAAAAAGAAACTGACAGAAACCCAAAATAAACAAGGTCGTCCGACTACCCAAACTTATGGATTTGACTGGTACTTGAAAAGTTAACCGCATTCAGCCCTCATAAATCAGAGCAACCAGACTACCAAAACTTATGGAACATGTCTGGTCCGCGACTCAAAATAAAACATAGCATTGGGCCTTCCCAAACTTATGGAACTGACCCAGACTTTAGTTGACCCAGTCAAACTTCATTCAAAACTACCTTTCTCCCACCCTTCCTCAGATGCGACCCCACAATCTGCTTTCGGTCAAACAAAGAAGTTGAAACTGACATTATACATGCGTTCCTTCACTTAGTCTGGTTATGTCCTGAAGAGAAAACAAAAACCATAGGGTCACGCATGCATACGCCAATCAGACTACAGGGGAATAGGCAAACATGGGTGTAGTGGGTTATACTGATAGACATAGTTTACCTGATGGTTCCCTGCCTCCAGAACCTCACCTAGGTTCCGGCAGAGCTCCCGCAATCGGTGGGCCGACTCCCCACAGAACCTTCATGCGGTCCTACAGGTTGCAATCCTGCCTGTCGCCTTCCTCTCGTAACCAACAGACTAGACGTAGAGGGAGAAGGGCAGATAGAGAAAGATTTTGAGACTCTCAGATTCAAGGAGGATGCACTCAGACTCGCGAGAGTGGGCCTTGTTATCTTCAATCGCCGGAGGGTCCCGCAATGGTAACCAATGTAACAGCTTGTTCAACTTCTGATGTTGAACTGCCGAAATCAATCCCCTGACGATCTCCCAAATCATAGCACTTACCCCCTATTTGTCCAATCCGACCCGTCGTGCGGCTGCACACGACTGTCGGGCATTCATGTCGGTAAAGCTATTACAGAACGTTGAGTTGCACAACGGGTACGCACTTTTGTGAATGGTAGCAGACGGGAACGTTGCAGTTTACAGGAGATCATTGCTGCTAGCTGCTGCTAGCCGCTGAGTGTTGCTGTTGGCCGCCACATATTGCTGTTGCGTCGGTTGTCTGGGCACAGGCTGCGGCTGTAGTTATTGACAGTGGGGAACTTCTGAGGCATACCGTGCTCGACTTACAAGCTACTCGTTGCGGATTGCACGAACGGTTGCTGCAGGTTGAGGGAAGTTGCCGCTACTGCGGACTGAGCACGGACTACCGCAGCTACTGTTGCTGATGATCGCCGTTGGGTACTACTGCTTTGTTCGGTGGCTGGGCAAAAAACAGTTGTCGTTGTTTTTAACTGTGCACAGCCGCTATTATTATTGGTCGTGCACAAACTACAGTTGCGTACTGTGTGAGGACTGCTACTGCGTGCCGACTACTTCTGCGTGCGGGCTACGGTTGCTGGTTACTACATATTGTTGCATGTCACTGTTGGACTAATTCAGGCTGTTGTGCGGCCACGACTAGACTGAGGAGAAGGTGTAGAGGATACGACAACAAGCCAACCGTGCACAGTAAATCAACAAGGAGCAACAATTCCAGTCTAGCTTACAACCCCGCTGCTCTGCCGGCTATGCAGTCGGTCACGCTTAGGTACAGGTACTCGTTATCTCAGCAGCGCACCTGTCAGCAGGCTACTTGGGGCGTAGCCAGGTGGCTGTACTTTAGCTCGGCAGGTAGGTTCCCGTGTCACAATCTGCACCTGCGCTCTCTAATCATGCAGAGCGGCAGTCATACAGCCGTGTGGCTCAACTCTCCGCTGCTCCCGTCGGCTGGGGTGAGCGGTGATCTCACTGGTAAGCAGGTATACGGACTCCATGGGCCACTCCCTTCTGATCTCTCCCCTCCTGCAAACAGAAAGCACCCGGTCGCTTGGTCTCAGCCTCCTTTTCTTCGTAGCTGGGAGGCTACTACTTTGTCAATAGGATGAGCAACACACTAGCCGACAGGTAAGTCTTCCAACCTCGCGGCCGACCTTATGCCCTTCAATCCAATACGATGTACCACTCGGAGTGAATCCTCTGTCAAAACATGGAGGATCCGCTGTTGGTGGAGTATAGTGTACGACTCCAGTTGGTCAAGTAGGCCCATCTTCCATCTCTGCTTCTGCCATATCCTTACTCTCTCTCTCTCTCTCTCTCTCTCTCCCTCTCTCTCTCTCTCTCTTCAGTAGGATAAGCAAAATCGGATTGAACCTCCCATTAGAATGAGGGAGTATACGTTGTCTGTCGAGTGAGAGAAGGCTAGTTCTGATAATGGGATGTGCGAGTCATAGCGAACTTCCAGTTAAACATGGAAGTGTGCATTGCTGTCTAATCATGCGCTCAGAACGTTTGAGCGTGGTTCCTACTTTCAGTAGGATGAGCCACTTCCCACTCCCATCAGTAGGATGAGCAGAATCTGAATGAATCTTCCGCTAGAACTCGGAAAGATTTATTACTACTTTGAAATTTTTCACGGGCGCAGCTTTACTCTCATGTACGGACTAACTCACTAACCTATCACAAACTCTAACCCCATCATCTAACTCGCCCTGTGTCCGAACACCGAAGCCATGTTTTCCCCGCTAAAAAACCATTGGGAAATGAAAAAGGTACTCATTCCCCCCTTCCACCATATCCACCTTCATACTACCTTCACGCAGCTCCGTTTTCACATAACTCCAATCCTACTTACTCTCCCCTGAAACTAACATCATCATTAAACTCGCAATACCCGAAAACCTTGACCTATCACCTTCTTTCACTCGATTCCATCGARAATCGAGTGAAACCTCGAGTTTCCTTCCTCCATCCTCCTCCCGCCATAGCTCCACGTGGGACTTTTCTTTACTAACTTCTAATTTACTAACTCTTCTACTAATCTGACTTGAGAAACGGGGTCGCCCGCCTTGAGAACCCCGGATCCGGGCCTTAGTTCGCTCGATTTCATCAAGGATCGAGCGAACTTTGAAACTTCCTACTCGCCATGTCCAACCTCGCTCGTCTTCATCTCTGAACGCACCGGACGCGATCCCGGGTCTGGTTCATTCGCCCATTTTTGTCATCCCGTCGGCCTCGCTCTCTCCGCTAGCTGCTAGTGCGGCGCCTTGGCAGTCCCAGCGGTCCGTCCCTACCGCCCGACGGTCCGTAGTTACTCCACTCTCGCTGCCATCCGGTCTCCCTCCGCTGCGTACTGTCGCAGTGCTCGGTGGCCAGCTGCCTCACTTCACCGCCTCGGCGCTCGTCGTCCGCTATGCCTCACCTCGCTCCTCTCCCTATCGTTCCGCCAGCGCCTTAGCGCACAAGCTCCCTCAACTGCTTCAGCCAGCCCGAGGGAGATTTCGGGAGTGATCACCTATAGCGCGGTCCGACCTGCCTTTCGCCCCTATACCCAAATTCAACAAACGATTTGCATGGGGCGGCTCCTGTCACAGCCACCCCCTCCCGTTCTGCTCAGGCGGGGTTCACTACCGCCTCGGGCCTCTCAACAGCCACTCCTCACACAGTCAGTCGATCGTGGCGCGGCCTGCTGCAAAGCTTAGAGTGGGCCGTCGTGGACAGGGCCTGATGTGGCTACCGATGATAGTAGCAAATATTCAAATGGGAACTTTGAAGACGTAGCTGGATGAGGGGTTCCAAGTGAACAACCGTCGCGGCCTGTACCGTTGCGGGTCGCCGCCTGATGCCCGCCTATGCCTTGGCCTAGCCCCCGACTATTGTCCCCAGCGGGCACGCTCACACTCAAGCCTCTTACGACAAGCGGCGGTTGGCGGACGACACACCTGCCGATGGCCCCGGCCTTTGAGGTTGCCTATGCGTCGTAAGTCAAATCACCCACCGGCTCGCATGCACGTTGACCTCCTAGATCCGCATTTTCAACGATGAGTAGGGTAGAGGAACCTCGCCGGCATCCTGAACATGCGGGTATTCGTAAGTCAACAAGAAAGAGGTTCGCGCTTAAGACTTTCGGCCGCCATGACACCCTCTAAATCCGACGCCGCGTCCGTTTTCAGGGAACGTTGGGTCATAAATAAATAATACCCATACAAAAAATAAAGTAAAATACTTAGAACTTTTAATCGTCAAAATATGACGAACGAGGGGGAAAAGAAAAAAATGCTAACACCGTTTTGACGTTGCTGACGACAAAACCAAAGGGGATAGCCCCGTCGGGCCCTCAACCCTTCGGTCCCTTCGCGCCACTTTGATATCCCCACGTTGTCACTGCTCGATCTCGATCCCTGAATCTCTTTGATGAACGTCCGACGTTCTTACCGATATTGCTAGGTCCAAGGTTGAGCCTAGTACTAGCGGACACCTATATAAGCAGATACTGCGCAACGCGCAGACCTACCGAGTCGCTTTCAGAACCACCTAGTTGTCGATGTCGTCCTCCGCACGTACACGCAAGTCGCCGGTAAGTGCATCAGTCAAACGACAACAATCTGTTTAGTCCTAGTTTAATCAAAAATTAAAAATTCGGTCGGCGCCCACGTCGGCCCTTCGGTCATCAAGGATAAAAAGAAATCACGAGCGCCTTAAGTCTGCACGCCCACACACTATCTGCTCTACTCAACCAACCAGTCAATGTACATTACAAGTACAGTCGTGCCTCGTGCGGAATACTTAATCTTTAAACCAAACTTATTTTCTGCCACTTGCAAAAACCAGGGCAGATACCCTTGTAAGGGTATTCGTGCTGACAACTTACCGGACCATATTAAGCGACGTCCCCGTCGCTTCGCAAGATCGAAAAGCTATAAATCCATCCAAAACTCCAAATGCTGACGAGAAAGAAACCAATCCGATTAACCGACAGACTCAGGTTTGAGGCGTCCAACAATTCAAGCCCTTACAGCTATATGCTGCCAAGATTCTAACCTGGGTCTCCATTGTCCCCACACTAGGACGCATGTGTACTGGACATACGTACTACAACATAAGTTTCACCGGCCCCTCTTAACCGTCCTCTCCCCTTTGTCCTAGACAAACACCGACTTCTCGTTATGTGTCCTTAGTTTCTACCCTACGAGCAGGGCCATAACCAAGGACGCGGGCCCTAAACGAGACCTTTGAAGGCAATCTTGCCTCCCTTCAATAATTCTCAGAATCAAACATATATATATATATATAAACCTTATCTTCACACGCCTCCTGCAGTCTAGTACAGGACGGCTAGGTCTCCATCTTGGCCCACCGTAGTCTGGGTGATCGTGCCAGGTCTACGACTCACCGCGTTTGTTATTTTAGCGGTAGTGCCCTCGCAGGTTGCGTCACGATAGGCTTTTTCTCCTGATAAGCATTCAATCAGGACTCAAAAAAAGACTTGACTCCTATCCCACGCCCCCCGCGGCAAGTAAAACCCTCCTGGGTGGCCACACCCCTTTAAGTCTTTACCCCTTCTGGCGAGACGTGGGCCCGCTGTGAGGTTGCACCGATCAGCAGCCGACACTAGGGGTTGCGCCCTAGTGATGCTAAATTTTACCGTTAGCTTGGTATTCTCATAAATGCCCAGCATTTAGCACATGCGGCTGGACGGTGCGTCGCAACAATACAGGCCTACTGCGGAACAACGCAGGGGTCTGCCACACATAAAAGGCATTTACCAGCCCTCTGTGCATCAACACAGCGAGACACACGACAGCCTCTCTACTGTCACAAAAAAGAATCACCGCCAGGTCCCCAAGGCCGTGACCTCCTCACTTAATCAGGGTCGGAAGACTTGACATCCCGAAATATCTCCTGATGAGGTTTTTTGCGACCTTTAAAAATTCCACCAATGGCCAAGCAAAACGTGGTTCTCCTCGTTAGACATTATCGTTCAAAATCAACTTACCATGCCATGGAATCTATTCACCCCCTTTCACACGAAGGAGGTCTCACTCAATAGGTCTCCCAGTCATCCCTCTCTCTCTAGGATGAACTTTCCCGCGACCTTTTATTAAAACATCTTTCCTCTCTGAAGATGAGTCTTCCAATAAGCAAAAGACTGTCTTCTGTCAAAAGGCGTCTCTACCATAAAACAACTCAAACTGCGAGACCAACTTATGGGTCCTCATCACAACTCAACAAAAAACATTTGGCATGGCAAACATTCGAGTCCCAAGGACTCATAATCCCTTAGGATTCTCACACTTTTCACAAAACAAACTCCGCTCCCTCTCCTTACACCCGGTCCTATCATCCGTCCGTTGGCAGATCGCACGAGTATACTGAAGAGTAGACAACTCACATCCATTCACATTCACGAAACACACAGCACATGAGATGTTTCCCATACATCTCTCACACTGGAGGGATCCAAGTAACCTAGAACCTATCAAAATATTCAACCCGAAACACAAGGTCCATCACGTCTCAATCAATCATAAGCTTACAACAGCCCCGAGTCAAAGCGTCGTGCATCCTCCTCTCTCATATCTCAGCACAACCCGTATAGCAAGAGGTTTAGCACCCTAACTCTCGAGGTCATAGCGCCCTGAAACTATAACTCAGGACCTACTCAATTTAAAGCAGCCTCCTGTATACAAAAGTATAGACGCATACCCTTTCCCAACTTAGGGTGGTATGGTTGAAATTAAACTTAGCCCCTAAAACACAACCAATTTATCTTGAATCGTAGGAAGACATTCCTCGATGAAGGTATATGTCTTAACGAAGGACAAATATCACAACCAAAATTAAATCAGCCCTCCTAGTAAGATCCCATCCTTACACGACCTCGTGATGCGCTCAGGTCTACATTACAAACTATTCCCTCATATGTTTCTTACCTCCAGCGGCTCATACATACACGAGGCTCACTCGCATACTCTACCCAATCTACCCTTGAGTAGATGCAAAAACCTGAAAATTTGTTTATCCAACTTAACCTGAGGCCTCTTATATTCTCACATATACACACAATGTACTAAAGGCTTATGTACACCTCTTCCAACCTGTTCTGTATATAGCCAAGATCCCGTAAATAGCCAACACAAGGCCGGAATCACACAACCAGTTAGCCTTCTACCTTGGCTCCCATGCACACGTATATACATAAGCTCATGAGGGACGTACTTCGGCAAAACACAAGGGCACCTTCTATCGCCCTGCTACTGTCCGGACCTCATCCCAATCTACAACCCCGTCAACTGTATTGTGGGAGCTTGCATAAGCATCAACGATATTGACCAAGCTCCATAGTCCTCGGCCATGGGGTACGAATTTGTGGTCCAGATACAGGTCATACAACAACTCGCACGTGTGCTTTGCATATCCCCCTTCTTGCTCCTTCACTGTGGCCTCAGCTGCGGCCTGTACCCCAATCTCCCCTTTGAGAACCTTCCATCTCGAGCTCCCTCGACCCATCACATGTTGAACTACAACGAGCGACGTTAGGGTCGAGGCTCAAAGGGAGTTACGCAACTTAATCTAATGCATAATATATCCCTACTAAATTAAGTCGTTCTCCTCATGAAAGCACATATAAGAATCTATTTAGAACAACGGCGTCACCGAAGAGTCTCTAAATAAAATATCCATCTAAAATAAAACATAAATGTTTACTCATAAATCCTTCAAATCATAATTCAGGCGTTAACCACGTATGATTTTTATTGTCAAGGAAGGACACAATATACGTATGTCGCATAGACGACTACTCCAAACATGAATCCAACATGCAGTACAACCCATGATGAATAATATACACCTACAACAATACTGATATCACCGGGGGGTCAGGGCACAGTATTAATCGTACTACCCATCGAATCACAACTCGGTTTGGGCCCAAGGAAAAACCTCTATCATCAAAACCCTCATTTCCCACTTATCAGTTACCCCCTCACTCGTGTCGCTCACGTACTAGAAACCTCCTCTTAAAACGACACTTTACTGACCAGGGGGAGACGTCTCAACTTAGTGTTTTTACATCCTAAGCAAGTACTCACGTAATAAGTCACTAGCCTCGTAGCTTTGACAGCTATCAACTGAGCTTGCTTCGATAGTGGACATACCCAACAATGCGGACGCTGCCTCAACTCAACCTAGGCCACATGAGATGTGCCACGTACCCCCCAATTATTGAAAGGTACCTAGGATAACAGGGTGCTCGCTGAGATCGCTATTATAGGCGTCAGAGACTTGAAGCGTATAGTCACATACTTCTTTCCTCAAGAAAGTCGCGCATATGCTTATAGTTTGTACTTCATGCTTAAGCCACGGTCTTAAGACATCCTTAACGATAGTCAAGATGTCGAACAATCAACCACATAGGTCTAAAGAAAACTTCTCACTTTGCTTAGTTCTCACTTTCTCATATCCGGATGTCGTTCCACCAGGGACAACAGCAGGCAACCGTTATCCCCGGCAACGGCGCCATCTATCGAGCGCATCGGTCCGACACCGTACAGGGCAATGCGGGACCCTCCCGGCCTCGTCACGCAGGAGTTAGTCTATTCCTTCGTCGCGAATATACATGGAGCTTCCGCAAGCCACTCCGGCCAAGTACGTAAGTCATACCTCTCGTGAGCCCCTAGGACAGGATAGGGCCTACGCGAGGCACGACTTACCTCCACCTTACGAGAGTTGTCACCTCCCTTCAGTGGGCATATTCCCGCCAAGCTACCAGTCCACAAAACGAAAGCTGATCAGTTGCAATCACAGAGGTGGACCAGCCGAGGGTGCTGTAGCATAAGGGGTACTCGCGGTAGTACGCCTCTATCGGACCCGCACGCGAACCGGCATCTTGGGGCGCTGAGGTCCCAAGCGCGACTCGTCGCCGGTCGACTAGGACGCATCCCACACGCCACGCGCACACCACTATAAAGAACATAAAAATAAACACACACACGTACATATACATATACAGAACGACACTTAACGAACAACACGACAACACTCCTAGTCCCTTAGTAGCCATCCCATAATTTTCCGATGCGGAAATCAGATAGGCGTCGCGAGCGAGACTTAGTGTAAGACCGCGCGATGCAGGGCTAACTCATATCGACTCGCAATGCAAGCGTACGCAAGCGGTCACAATAATGACGTACTATGTAGTACCCATACTCATGCAATGCAAGCGTACGCAAGCGGTCACAGTGATGACGTACTATGTAGTACCCATACTCATGCGGTCCTCGTTAATCTCGAGGGTCGCATTCGACACTCAAGTGTCGGCTGACACGCGCCTTGARGYTGGACAACCGCCAAGYGCGRTTGAGAACCACACCCTCTTCTGCACTCTGCGGAGAGTGGGTGGTACAAAGGTTCATACTTGTGATGGCAATCGTCTCTCCTGGCCCCGTAGACCGACTCCTTTACCTAGGGCCTGGAAAGAAGTCAARGGGTTTGACTTTGACGGCTGCCACGGAYTACAACGTCCAACCATAKAAATCTAAAAAGCAAAGGATAAYAAGGGATCTCCCTTTTCTCTCAAACACACGATCTGTTTAACCCTTACTCGTGGTCCCAGTKRRCCGCGCGAAACACTCARSACATATATATSTATCACATWAATGTAAAGGGTTATTAATATSTGACGATCACTTCTCACAATCACAGTGGAGCTCYTMTCAGCCATATATATGTATWTATACATGTGMRCGCAGRCARTCAAAATSCAAAGTCCGAATYACMAACCATACCTGCAATCAAATCAAAGATCCCACCAAAAATTYSAAGCACTACACRGGGTCAACTTCARCCATTCTMTGCACTCACACCCYTTGCGTTTAGCCATACAWGMCTCACTCTTGTGCAACTCCCAAAATAAAATACTKAATACTTTTYTTTAAATGACCATTCAAATAAARTYTGGGTGAAAGCAYAACAAAAMAGTTCAAATCACAAGGCTAAAGCCTTWMGGTTRRGTAAYAGGAGTGGATTGGAGTTGAATCGTARAYT
>BFEA01000192.1:88466-105984 GCA_003427395.1 Chara braunii
GTGCCTGGGACAAGCAGTTGAGCGCGACGGGATGATCACCTCGGCTTTCTTTCAAGAATGCTAGTACACATGACGAGTTGATCAGTACCTCCCTGCTGGTAACGGGCTAAGTGAGCCCCTTAAGGATATGATTCTAAGTTAACAAGCAAAGAGTCCTACAGAAAAGGACGTGCCTCTATGCCCTCCAATGCGCTCAGGCATAGCCAGGCCGAGTCTTGCTACAGGTTGGCACGCTCTAGTTGCTTGGGTGGTGGCGCAACCAGGTAAGTATAAGAGGGAATGAGCAGTGCTCTTGAGTGCGAGCATTATGGGATTGAACTAGGACATGGATGATTTGAACAAGGGGGGGGGGGGGTCCAAACACAGTTGATTATTGTGAGCACTACTCTGAGGGTAACAGGCATAACCCCATCAGCTCTTGAAAGATGAAGAGATTATTTTGGGGTATTTTATGAGGGATTTCTGAACGTCATAGCCCGGTTTGTGTCAAACAGTTCCCCATTATTTTTCGCTGACTGCAGTGCTCTATTCTTTCCAATATAAAGATACTAGTAAAAGCCCAAAGCAACGTTGATGGGTGAGCCCTCTATTCGGGAGAGCAGTAGTTGACTAAGAAAGAGAGAGTGTCGGCAGAGAGAGAGAGAGAGAGGACAACGGAAGAGAACAAAAAGAGAGAGAGAGATGAACAGTACTCACAGAGAGAGAGAGACTCAGAGAGTGAATGAGAGACGGGCCGTGCAGAGTGACGAAATGAACGAGACTGAGAAGGTCAGAAGTGAACAAGAGTTGGGAACGAGAAAGGAGATCAACAGCTGAGGTGTCAAGCAGTTACTTTTTTTTTTTTTTCCCTCCACTTCTGCTTGCCAATATGAACATATTCTCTGTATGGATAATCTGCAATTTAGTATTGTTGCTACTTCCTGTTCCCTCTTCTTCTCCTCCCCTACTCCGGTGAACTGAGCTCTGTTTGACCTGCAATTACCAATGTTGCCCTTTCGAAGAGCGCGGTGAAACAAGTCTGAATTTGGCTTTGGGATGAATGTGCTTTCCACAGAAAATTGAGCTTTGAACGGGATGCAGTAACTCCGGCTGATTACTGCAGGGTTTGTTTTGGCCTGAGGGTGCTGCCGCCCATACCGGGATTGAATTCTTTTTTTACTATTATTTATCTTTTTTTATGATTACAAAAGGGAGACTGGGACTGATGTATGAACGTCCTCACTGGTCACATTGAATCGGGCTTTGCCCTGACCCGCTGTTATTTTGATGATCAAGGCGAACAGGGTCCTGTATTCTCTTGCTGATGTTCTTGCTGACCGCTGAGAATAGGGGTTAGTGCAGGTACGCACTCACTCTTGTCGATTACTGAGAATCGAGCCCAATCCTGATACGGAGAAAGTGCCTTTCCTGGCATCCCCGAAAGGTAATGTGACAGGCGAAACTAAGCCAGCAGCCCACCTGGTTGCTGAGGACCTCGGAAGAGGGCGCGACGAAGTGACAGGTGCCGTAGCCCATGACTTTAGCGAATAGTAGGTAGACCTCCCCGGGTGTCCTCACAACTTTGGCGCCATTGTCGGGGAGGGGATTGCACCCCCAAGGCCGCGGCCTTCCCCAATCAACGGGGGTGCGCGGGCTGATTAGTTCAAGCACTAATTAGCTCGTTTCTTTGATGAGCATCATTTTTTGATATTTTTTGCATTAGTTTTTTTTTAAAATATCTCCCGATCCGCGCGTTTTCACGCGAACCGCATGAGGAGCAAAGTTCATCCTCTCGACGAGGCGAACGTTATGAGATGTTTCTTGCTGAAATCTGACGGTCAGATTTTGAGATAACGAATTTTCTTTAATTTCCTATTTACTAACTCAGAATTTTAAGTTTTCGTTTTTTAATTTTTGCGGAAAATTGGTTCTTTTTTTGAAATGACCCCTTGGACCAAATTTGTTTAGTTTATTTTTCCCGTCATTTTGATACCTTGGACGGGGCAAACGGAGGTAGTTAGAGGCAAGAACGGAACGTAACAGCAAAGAAAAACGAAATAAAACAAAAATTAAATATTTAAATTCTTTCGGATTTCGTGTAAAATACCGTAAAAGGGATTAAGGAAAAGTGATCCGTCAAAGTTTTTGCAGATTTCGAGAAGAGTTAACGAAAAAAAATTGGGATGGAACGAGTTTTGGAGGAGAGCGTGCGGTTGCGCGCAAAGCTCCAAAACCCTAGTTAGTTAAACCCTAAGTAAGAGAACTTTGCCTTTTGTTTTCTTCGGTTTTTTCTTTTTTTATATAATTAATTTAAAGAAAATACTAAAAATAACGAAAAAGAATTAATTAAATTTTATTTTATTTCATTTTTAAATTCAGACGTCTTTTCTTTCGGGTTATTGAGTTAGGGGCGGAAGCTCTGAACCCCATCCCAACGGGGGGGAGAGGAAATACTGCCAAAATTTTCTTGAGATTTTGTATAATATTTCGAATTAATTAGAAAATAATTAAAAAAAAAACTCAAAAATTGATTAAAAATTAAAATTACCTTTTGATATTGTTTACCTTTTCCTGTACTCCTTCAGCGGCTATTTTGAGACCTTCGGCCACACCCCATCCCAACGGGGGGAGGCGACGTGCCGCCGAAATTTTTCAAAAAAAAACTGTTAAAATCTGTCCGGGACCCTTGAGGTCGAGCAATTTTGCCCAAAAAACATATACGAGGAATATAAGTATGTGTAAAATAAGAAAGGGGGTGTATCTTACGTAAAGGTAATTTTTATAAATTAAATACAGTTAAATACAAAAAAATTCCCTAGGTAAGAAAAGGGGAAGGGAAATGGAGTAGAAAAAGTATAGGGTTGTTCCCTTACCCCCTCTTGAGGGTTGGGACCAGCAGCGGAAATTTTCCCTAATTAAAATTTATTTATTTGGTATTTATATAATATAAATTCAAAATAAATACTCAATGTGTGCCGGAAAGAGAAACGTACTTGCCACGCTACTCTCTAGGGGAAACCTTATATGCCCCTAGGTAATGGAGGAGAGCCAGTACGTTTCTGTAGATTAAAAGTAATTTTAGTAATTTAATTTTATTAGAATTCTTTAAAAATATGAAAATGGCATAGAAAAATAGCCGAAAGAAGGTGACGGCCTGCTAATTTTGGTTCTGAGATAGAGAGTGACATCTGTACTCCGGAGGGGTGACCGGAGCAGTCGCAGGCAGCGTTCCCTCGAACAGGGCACACGCCTTGTATTAAAGGGAACTCGACTATAGAGTTGGTTTGCCTTGTTTGGGGCCGGGATTCCGCCCATTGGCACCATAGGGACTCTTGGGATAGATAGGAGATAGATCGACAACATAATATCGGGGCTCCCAACGAAGGGAGGTGGAGCGCTGCCGAATTTTTCCTAGAATCGCCAGTAACTTCTTCTCTCTTACTATCACTTCCTGATTTTCTTCCCACTTCTTAGCTATGCATCAGTCTGATGTGGCCCCCAGCCCCGATCAAGATCTACGAGGCCAGCCGCGCATGGGAGATAGAGGCTCCGGAGCTTATAGAGGGCGACCAGGTGGAGCTCACCCTTCCCGGGCGGCCTACTGAGTGCCTCGATAGAGATTTTCAGTGGAGGTCTGTTTTCCTGACCTCTGATGCTTGGCTGTGGATATACAGACAACATGAGACGGAGGAGTATGGGGGTCAGACGCGAGGAGTAGTACGGGCTTATCTTACTTAGGGGAGGAGGCAGCCAAGGGGGCTGCTTTGAGCTTAGCGATTAGGGGGGCCAGCTCGATTATCGACACGGCCCAGGATTTTTTGCAGCAGGAGATTGATGAGTTCCGCGCGGACGACACGCAGGATCCATTGACCCTGTTTCACGGCCGGGCTCCTTTTGACGTTTCGGGCGAGCTCTTGATAGCGCGAGACTCGTTCTTTCCGTACTCTGGTACTTGTCTGAGAGCTATCCTCCCCTCTTTCGTGGTGGACTCCGTCTTTGGAGGCATAGGAGTTATCGTGGAGTCGTACCTAGCCTATAGGGAGATGGAGGCGTTTGTCAGGAGTAGTTTAGACGAGTGCTATATATACTACTCCCTCACGACAGGGGGGCTCCGTTGGGGAGACGAGAGGGTTCAGCTGATAGAGTTGATCCACTCGCTAGGGGACGATTGCGAGAGAGGAGTAGCACCACCCTCGTACGTTTGGAGCTGGCTGGATCGCGAGCTCCGGACAGGGCCAGAGTACGTCACCGGTGTCGGGAGACTCTTTTGGGAGGATTGGGAGAGTCTGTTGAGCGAGGCCCCTAGCGGACCTCTGATACGTGATTATCAGTTGAGTCGTTACTAGAAGACACTTGGACTTCATCCGTATCGTGTGGAGGACGAGTACGACTACGAGGGGTGGGAGCGAGAGGACGGCGAGGACGCGTGGGAGCCGGATTTGGTTGACCCAGAGAGTGAGGTTGACGAGCAGGAGGACGACACGGCAGATGCGCACTTCCCACGCATAGGAGTACCAATTAGGGCCTAGGCAGATTGTGCTGCGAGGCGAGTGTGAGCTAGGCTATTCGGCAGTAGAGTGAGAGAGTGAGATAGGAGATCCTGCAGGCAGATGGTAGAGGGGATCGAGAGAGTCGACCTACCCTTGGTGATTTCAGATGGCCTAGACCACCCGAGATCATAGCTCCTGACTTGGTTGAGCTTGATCTACCGGCCAGATGCGTCGATGAGCCAGGGCTGATTGACCATTGGGGGTCGACTCGGCTGGGGCCAGACGTGCACCTATGGTCATATACCGTTCAGACTTACGAGTCTGATCCGCAAAGGTGGCGGACGCCTGGCACGACGTCCATAGAGGCCGTAGGGCATATTTATTACTCACGTGAGGTGAGCGGCGTCGTCTATATCCAGAGCTTGGTGCATGGGTTCTGACGGTATGAGAGAGAGGTTAGAGAGATCCTGACAGGCGTGATAGAGAGTGCATGAGAGGGGATTGAGGATCTGTATGGGCATGTCAGGGAGACGAGGATTACGTTTCGGATAGGAGGGTTTGCTTTCCCGACAGTCCGACTACGTGCCAGGTTCCCGGTCTTTGTAGTGGAGTAGCTTTGGGGCTTGGGGCGCGTCGGGGAGAGATATTTCACGGCTCTAGAGCTCGACGGACTAGTTAGAGGGCAGATGGACCGGGACTGGATTGCCTACGCACAGTTCGTAGGCGGGCCTCTTACTGGAGAGAGGGGGATACAACTCATAGAGTTCTTACGTACTCCAGCGCCTACAGCAGACCCCCACTCTTCCTTCCCGGGCCAACCCTTGGAGTTCTAGCTGGCACTAGATAGGGAGTTCCAGAGACCAGTGGATAGTTTGGAGGGGGTCGGACGACTATTTAGCGAGACTCCCGGTGATAGACCTCCTTCCCTCATCTCTATCTGGGAGTTGGAGGAGCATTACCAGGGGATATATCCAGATAGAGAGGAGCTCGGCTGGGACGCAGACGATCGAGACTGGGAACACCTCAGCAACGCAGAGCCTTGGGGACAAGACGAGAGATTGTGGAGAGACGTGCCTGACGTAGGGCAGGGCGAGATTGGCGCCGATATAGACGGGCCGCAGGAGGACGGTTGGGGACATCTCCTTCAGGCCGAGGGACAGGAGGATATCCCATGGGGTCAGGGGGTAGATGAGGATGGAGATGAGGATATGCCAGATGCGCGAGACGATTAGTGGCAGGGCATATCCGGGCGTAGCTTAGAGAAGGGAGTAGGAGATCGGTTAGTAGGCAAAGGGAGAAACTTTAGGCAAGACGAGAGTGGCAGTAAGAGCAGGAAGGGATGGAAGACAGGGATACACAGAGAGTGACTCTTTCCTTACGACGAGATAGGACGGGCGGCTGAGAAGAAGAGGCGTTGGACAATGTTGAGCGACAGATCAGACTCATGACGGAGCATGCCCTGGAGATACGGAGAGGCTAGAGATACATCGAGTTTACTATCTACTTCCATGAAGCTGACGGGAGAGTGCACAGCACCTACTCGACCATACTGGACCTGAGTGGGAGAGTTGTCTGAGGAGTCAGCAACATCGTGAGATAAGGTGCGTCGAAGGGAGTAGGGTGATACAGATCGAGTGGCGAAATGGAGATGAGGAGTGACTCGGCGGCTTGGCTAGCTTATGTTCTCTCACGAGAGTCCGAATCCTATAGCGTGAGAAAACTTGTCAGACCCAGAGAGACGACTGTTGGATATGATATTCCTCTTCCCTTGAGGCTGGAGGAGACAGGCTGTGTTCCGATACGTTACCTTGGAACGCGGATGGCAGAGGAACTTTTCCTTTGGATGATGATACTGAAAGATAGACGACCCGAAAGGACTCATGACCTAGAAGAGGTCGGACATCTGATAACGGACAAAGCTCATGATTTAGACATAGGACTGACATTCGCAGGGGCTAGCAGGGCTTGGTGGAGAAACGAGTTGTTGACCAGAGTGATAGTTAATCAGCAATTGGCGAGACTCTCAGGAGGGAGGTCGTACTGGGGTCGCTTGGTATACGGGCCTCCGCATCCGACCCTCTACCTGAAAGAGGTTACCATGTCCCTTATCTCCTTCACTTCCTCAGCCACGGCTTCATTCTTTTCCGACCAGGGATAGTCCTTGAAATCAGGACATCTATCAGTGGTATACTCCTTATAGAGAGGGAAATCACGCCTCCTTATTCCTCTCCATACCAAGTCCTTGTAGTCGTCTGCCTGTGCCTTTATCGCGAGCTTTAGGACTTCAGGGAAGTCAAGCTTGTCGCGCGGGAGATCTCTAAGTATACTCTTTTGTCTACCTTTGGACAGGTGTCCAATGAAGATCGTACAGCGCCCGACTTCTGAGATCTTCCCCTTCTTCATTGGTACGTCAGAGATCTTCTGAAAACGCTTCCCGAACGCCCGTACGCTTTCATCTTCATCTTGAGTCATAGTCTCAAGGTCCTTGATGGAGTACTTGTTATCCTCTAATTTGTAAAGCTCAATAAGGTTCTTCTTATATGTAGTCCATTTTCCATCCTTCGGTCGGGCTTCCTTAACTTCCTTAACGAAACTTGGATCTACATTGAATAGGAAGTTTTCTATAATCTCTTCCTCCGACCACTGACTCCAGCTAGCATGAAGCTCCCACTTCTCCAGATATTCCGTGATACCATAGCCTTTGAAAGTAGGAGACTCCGATGCCTTGTGCGTAATAATGTAGCGGTTCTTGCTCTTGTAAGGGAGCGGATGGGACTCCCCCGTCTGGGGGTCGAAGACACGCCGGGGCGGTGCTCTATCCCTGTCTCTGTCCCTCCAATAGGAGTCTCGTGAATTCTCTCTCCAGTCGTCCCCGTGCCTATCCGCCCTAGTTTCCCTCCATTCATACTCGGGGGAGCGTTTGGACTTTCTGCGTTCGTAATAGGGCAGACCTACGGGAGCGTAGACCGTCTGAGTATAGCAGTGGATCACGCACTTTACATGCTTTGGGAGGGCTTAGCTCCCCGTTTCAGGGAAGCATACTACGCCATTTGTGTAAGGTGGGGGTCACCCAGCAGAGAGACGCTTGACGACATCATAGACGTTACTTGCTGGGTGGACTGTCTGAGGCCAGTTGATCTTATTGGGTACTACAGGAGACGAGCGGAGATTGATTATGTGGGGCTGGAGGATGTGAGGTTTCTCTAAGAGGTCACAACTTAGGGGATGCCGGGAAGAACGGCAACTGTGACGCGCTTTGATAAGCAACTGGTGAGCACAGGGTACACTGTGACGGTACTTCTCCGAGTATACATAGATGAGGACTTGACAGCGAGGGAGTGCCAACTACGAGCCAGGGATTTGATCCGCGAGCATAGGGCTGATGTGCTGGCGCAGGTGACCTTCCAGACCTCGATTTTCTATAATGTGATGGTATGGCCTCATGGTTATATGCGCGTGGAGCACTACCACGATGAGACGGTAGCAGAGGCTAGAGCGAGGGTATGAGGATGAGCTGAAGAAAGATGTGGACAGAGTATGGAAGAGGAAGGTGAGGCGGTCGGAAGAGTGAGAAAACGCATTAAAGGACCACTTTTGAACCAGGTAAAGGAGTTTGGGAACAAGATAAGGGAGATCGGGTCGTGCCATGATGAGGGCAAGCTGCGTAGGGTTGAGCTCATGACGAAAGAGTTAGAGAGTTTGTTCAGGGAGGATAGAGAGATTATCCAGGCGTGGAGATCAGACTTTCTGGTGAGGGTAAAGGCTAGGAACCTATCACGCGAAGGAGCTAGGGAGAAGTCTGCAGAGGACATGACAACGGAGGACAAGGTAACGCAGGGAGATAGCAACAAGACACGAGCGAGACGACCCTACACATGACGGATAGATACTCATTGCATGTGGTAGGGAGACTGGACGGACCGTTGGTGTTAGTGATCGCAGAGCTCCAGCTCCATACCAGGTTGTGCATAATTGAGGAGGCAGAGTATGTTCGCCGTGCATTGCGTGAGGCAAGGAGAACAGGACTTCGGATTGGAGTGGAAGGAGGACGAAGGATAAAATATGTACTTCGAGTAACATCTTTCGAAGGGCAGTCTCAAATAAGGGCATGGTACGAGACGACCAGAGAGGCTGAGAGGCTGAAGATAAGCGAAGCCAGGAGAGCTGGGGAGTTAGGGAGAGTTATAGTAGACGGAGCAATACTGAAAGTGTTAGCTGCTCACGACCAATACTGGAGGGAATCGATAAAGACTTTAGAGACCATAGAGTATAGTGGAGATGAGGAAGATTTTGAGACGTTCTATGATATATTGGAGTTGTCGGCGATGAGATTACGAGCGACTATAGTACTGACTTCCCTCAGATACTAGACAGATGACCTTATAGCTGTCTGGGAGTAAAAGGAGGAGAAATAGAAATTGGAAGCTCTTGGAAAGATAGTGGAGGTCAGTGAGGTCAGATGGGCGGCTTTAGATGGCAGTAGGAGGAGAGTTTCCTCCGTTCGCGGGCTACACGATTCAGTACGGACTAGATGATCTAGTGAGGAGGACAGAGATCGACGCTCAAGGACTCTTGAGGGGTGTCAGTGAGGAGACATTGGTTAGGCTTGGGACTGCGATCTGCGGCAGGAGTAGAGATCCTGTCACGGGTGTAGTGCCGATCAGGAGAGGCGCGACCTTGTTGGCAGATCCCGAGGGAGAGGTTTATATAGACACTGGGATTCTTGGGATAGAAGAAGAGCACGAGGTCCGCGACCGGAACGGAGCACTGGTGGCGGTAATCAGGGAAGTCGAGAGCTAGTATTGGAGACGAGCGCGAACCGTGAAAAGAAAACAGGTCCGGGCTGAGAGTTCTGTCACAGGTCCGGGCTGCTGTGAGTTTTGTCACAAGTCCGGGATGCTGCAACTGTCATAGGTCCGGGCTGTAGCGCCTGGCGTGAGTGCCCAACTACGATTTCTGGTAGCCTATGGAACCAGACACGATGGGGCCACAACCGACCACGGGCGAAGTAGGAGAGGAGTACAGGACATCGCCCGACCGAGCACTGAGGGATCTGAAGGAACGAATTAGGCAGGGAGCACCGCTGAGATGGGTTGACCAAACCAATGACGGAGAGCCCGACGAAATGGGCGAGCCGGTCGTGACAGAGCCGCAGGAGGCTCTGAAGACTGGGACCTCGAGGGCTCGACGAGAAGCGACGACACGACTTACCGGGACAAACCCGGAGGACCCTATTCACTTCGCTGGGACCGGAGGAACACTGATTCCTGGAGGAGTGTCGAGGATAGAAATCCTCGAACGCTGACTGATTATCGTGCGAGGGAAAGGGAGAAAGACGATGAGCCATGGCGACGTAGGGATGATGATATAAACCGGGACCGCAGGGCTCGCGAGACGTATGGGCGAGCTAGGAGACTGGATGATTACTCGCGCAGCCCTCGCTATGAGGCTGATGGGGGTAGAGGCGACTCTCGAGGCCGGTGGGAGTCAGATCAGGGCTAGGGAGACGGCTACAGGGATGACAGATATGAGAGATTGGACCGAGATGGATATAGGGACGACAGATATGAGAGGTCGGATCGCGATGGATACAGGGGTGACAGGTATGAGAGAGGAGAACAAGACGGAGACTGACGAGATGACTCGCGCGAACGGTATGATCGTGGGGGATTCACGAGGGCGCAGCGTGCTGATTCGCGGGGGTGGTATGACCGAGGAGATCGATGCAATGAGTCGCGCGGACGATACGACCATGGGGACCGCCGGAATGACTCACGGGGACGACATGAGCAAGGAGGATCCGGAGGAGACCGCCGCAATGATTCGCATGGCCGGAATGAGAGAGGGGGATATGGCGCGTCATCCGATCCACATACAAAGTCCCCTGACCCCAGAGCAGCGAGGGGTTCGACCTCTAGGAGCGCAGACGACAAGCCACCCACTCCCAGGAACTCTTGCGTCTACTGTAGAGGAGATGATCATATCAAGAGAGACTGCCCGGATCTCAAACGGGCAATAGATGAGGGACTTGTCGTGCTTGATGACCGCAAGTACGTCAAGTGGGCAGATGATCTGGGAGACGTATCAATGTTTCCTTCGATGAAGGAGAATGTAGAAGCAAGTAGAGTAAGGCCGAGTAAAGGAAAGAAGCCAGTTAGGGGCCAGAGCATCAAGATAACTTTCGAAGGAGATATGGCAACCACACCCATAAGGGTGGCAGCTACCAAGTCGGCGAGAGGGTCTACATCGAAGAAGACTTACACGGATTACGTGATGGCGGAGAAGGATGGACAGCGGATCGATGGAGAGGAGGTAATTCTTTCACCGCGAAAGCGGGGAGTGAAGAAGTTTTTGATGAAGAGTTCGCGGGATGAGATTGACACGGTCGAGCCACTGAGACGAGCCCTTCGGCAGCCCATGCAGTGCTCAATTCTAGAGTATCTGGCAGCATCCAAGCCAGCTCGCGACGAGTTACAGATGATCACGCGGAAGACTCGCATACCTCTATCAGAGGAGGTTCAGGTGGCCCCAAAGGCGGACGCTCCTACTGTGGCAGTATCGGAGGTGACTGCTAGAGCAGATCGCATGGCGACAGTCCTTCTTGATGGGATGGAAGGTGTGCCTCCAGACAAGTTTTACATACTTCGTAGTGGGACAGTGGAGGCGATCCTAAATGACAGAGCGATTTTAGATGCTGTGATCGATAACGGCAGTGAGGCTGTCATTATAGACGAGGATCTAGCAGAGCGAGTTGGACTGGGACTCGATAGGTCATACTTATTCGAGATAGAGACGACTGATGGGAAAAAACAACAGATCACCGAGGTTTGTCACAAGGCAGCCATAGAGGTCCAAGGGGTACGAGTGACCCTGCCGGTCTTTGCAGTCAAGAACTGCAGCTCTGACCTGCTCTTGGGACAGACGTGGCTGAGTCATGTACATGCGGTAACGATAGAGCGACCGGATGGGAGCCAGACACTGTCCATTAAGAAGCTAGATGGGGCGCGGATAATGATTGAGATGGTGGAGCCTCGAGACCCGAGGAACAGGGCAACTCTCGCTGTGGAAGCAGGACCCAATGATCGGATTAAGTCATTACCTATCTCCGGCCCGCAGTGCGATTTCGCGAGAAGAAATATGGATTTTTGCTCATAGAAGAAGAAGGCCGGATTGTAGAAGTGGAGGATTTAGGGAGTCGGCTGATAGTGGACGACAACTTGTATCCAAAGGAGGCAGATGAGGAATTTGGCGGCGTGGTATCTGTGTCTTTTTTAAGGGCACGGCCCCCTATGGGGGGCTACCCAAGCGACACAAGCGAGTAGCTCAGAAAGTTAAGCCAGCGGCAGTGGGCCGCGAGCGATCTGCCCTGGAAGAGGTATCGGAGGAAGAGATCGCAAAGGAAGTTAAATAAAGAAAAAAAAAGGAGCCGCAACGCCTAATGGAAGAGAGGATAGCGGGGATGGACATCGGAGATGGAAATCTGACCCCAGAGGAGCGGGAGCGTGTGATAGAAATCCTAAAGACGTGTGATAAGGCTATAGCTTTCAGCGACGTGGAGCGCTGTAGGGTTGGCCCTCGATACGCTAAGCCAGCAAGGATTTATACGATTCCACATGTTCCATGGAATGACGCAGGATGGAAATACGCCCAGAAGAAGAAGGAAGAGGTTATCGCTTTCCTGAAAGAAAAAATGGCTTCTCATGTTGCAGAGCCATCTGATAGCGCTTATGTTAATCGATGGTTCTTCCTACGGAAGCCGAATGGCAAGATCCGGTGGATCCAGGACCTTCAGAAGGTCAACGCGGTGACGATTCGAGACGTAGGCTCCGTGCCTCACGCCGACTTACTGGCAGAAGGCGCCGGGGGCAGGTCGATTTATTCGGTCTGTGATCTTTTCTCAGGCTATGATGAGGTACTGCTTGATCCCAGGGACAGGCACCTCACGGCTATGCACACGCCATTGGGACTGATATAGATGATGGTCGTCCCAATGGGTTGGACTAATGGGGTAGCCGTTTTTCAGAGAGCCATGGTGGCCGTCCTCAGGGACTTTATTCCTGATAAGGTTGAAGTTTTTTTGGATGACTTTCCTATAAAAGGACCAATAAAGAAAGATGAGACAGAGGTCGTCCCAGGGGTTAGAAGATTCGTCGAGCCGCACCTAACCGATGTTTGCGCGATACTTGAGCAGCTGGACGATGCAAATTTGACGGTCAGCGGAACAAAGAGCCGGTGGGCCGTCTCGACTATTAAGATCTTAGGCTTTATCTGCGACTCAAGAGGACGCCGAGCAGATCCAGCAAAGTTAGACAAACTCCTAAATTGGGCATCGCCATTGCATAGCGCTACCGAGGTCCGTCAATTTCTGGGAGTGGTCGGTTACTGGAGGATTTTCATACGCAGGTATGCGGAGAAGGCTGAGCCATTGAGGGTACTCCTTCGGAAGACTGAGAAGTTCTACTGGGATTCTTCTCAGGAACTCGCTATGCAAGAGCTTAAACATGAATTTAAGGAGGGAGGGCGCGTTCTGGGCGTGCCATTCTTTGATGATGAGGTTGGGAGACCCTTCATAGTATCCACGGATGATGGACCTTGTTCAATTGGTGGGTTGCTGTCTTAGAAGGACGCTGAAGGGAAGGAAAGACCGTTGAGATTTGAGAGTATGACACTTAATACGGTTGAGCGTAACTACAGTCAATTCAAGAAGGAAGTGTTAGCTATTCTGCGGTGTCTAGACACGTTCAGACACTATATCTATGGACGACGGTTCATCTTAAGAGTAGATCCCACAGCGGTCGCCTCTGTCCTCCTGAAGAACTTTAGTCTGACGGACCCGACCATCGCGCGGTGGTTAATACGGATTCGACTCTATGATTACACAGTTGAGAGAATATCGGGTACTAAAAATGCAGTGGCGGATGGGATTTCTCGGATCCCTCTTGAGGCCGAGCGCCCGACAGTAGTTGGAGCCCTGACAATGGCGGAGCCGAGACGCGCCGATCGATTTCTGGTTAACCTTTACGAGGGCAAATACCGAACGATCGGGCTACATTTGTCAGGAGAGGAGAGTCAAGATTTAGATATCCGGAGACAAGCGGCCCAGTACTGCCTTAGAGCGGGCCATCTATTCCGAAGACCAGTCGGGTCGGGGATGCCCTTGCGAGTAGTCTGTGATCTTGAAGAGAGACAGACGATAATTGCGGAGCTTCACGACAGGGTAGTCGACGGACATAGAGGAGTCAAAGGAACCTACGAAAAGGTACGCAGACTGTACTGGTGGGAGAGACAGTATAAAGACGTCGAGAGATACTGTATAACCTGCGAAGATTGCCAGAAGAGAGCTCTTGTGAAATACAAAGAGCCACTTCATCCATCCTACCCGACCAGGCCAGGAGAGAAGGTACACATCGATCTGGTGAAGATGGCGAAAGGAGTGGGCAATATCAACTATGTTGTGAACATACGAGACGACTTCACTGGATTCGTGGATGGTAGACCTATCAGGAGTAAGACGGCTAGGGAAGTGAAGAACTTCGTCCTAGAGTACTTATCTAGGTATGGTTGTGTCAGCAAGATAGTGATGGATAGAGGGGCATAATTTCTAGCTGATGAGGTTCAGAGTGTGTTCAAGAGAGCCGGGGCGAGGGTTTCGATAGCCACCGCCTACCACCCACAGTCGAACTCTCCAGTAGAGAGGGGACACCAGACTCTGATAGCGTCACTATCCAAGTGGTGCAAAGGAAAGGACAGCGATTGACCACGATATTTTCGATACGCAATATGGGCGGACAACGTCACGGTCCGGGCTAGCACAGGATACCCACCATACACCTTGTGGTTCGGACGACATTGTCCTCTCCCCATAGAGTTTCACGTCGACAGCTGGACAACCGTCGACTGGGCGGAAAGGATGACCAGAGAGGAACCCATAACTCCTCGAACAAGACAGATAGCCTACGGTTTGGAAGACAACCTTATGACAACGACAGATCGTCTGGCAGTGAAGAGGGACAAAGGTAAAGAGAGATGGGATAAGGGCGTGCGTATCAAGAAAGAGAGGGTGAGCGTAAGAGATATGGTCCTTCTCTACGACGCAGCACTGGAAAGGACCTGAACCGGAAAACTCGCCAACAGATGGATGAGACCTTACAGAGTGGTTGAGGCGCTCGACTGGGGTGCCTATATGATAGCAGAATTAGACGGATCCAAGTGGAAGGACCCAGTGGCAAGTGCTAGGTTAAAGTTGTTTAGACCCAGGCCAACACCCACCTTATCGCTGACAGGCCCGAAAGGGAAAGGGAAGGCCAAAATGGAGGATGGAGTCTCCTCGAGACGATTAGAGGCAGGGGAAAGTTCCAAGAAGAGGAAAAGAGTGGAGAAAAGAAAGGTCAAAGGGTTGACGATGAGAAAGAGGAAGAAATGGTTATTCGTGCTAAGGAGAGTCATACGGAGAGTTCGTATTAGACAAGCTGACGAGTCAGCACCTTTCTCGGGCCGACGTCAGAAGAGAGAGAGAATCCTATCCAGGCCAAATTTTCGAAGAAAAAGGGGAGTCAAGAAGCATCTTCTTAGTCCCAGAACTCATAACAAACTGAAACATAAGACAATTAAACGACGACGTGGGCGTCCTTTACCGACAATCACTCTGAAGCTCGTCCGCTTCGTTTGACGTAAGTGGATAGGGCTCGACGGGGGCGTCGAGAAGTGGTCCGGGCTAACTGTCAGGCGGCCACAAGTATCGCGCCGCCTGAAATCTGCGGCTTTGGGACTTGGGCTCAAGAACAAGTCCGTGTTTTCACAGTACTCTGGTTTGACCAAGCAGCAAGAATTAGGGGAACTCAAGGCATCCCTGATTTTGGACGCACTGAACCTTACGAGTAACCCTCAAGATGGCGAAATGGGTAGCCGCTCCCGGCACATCTAGGGACCGTCATTTCTGCCCGTTCCGAGGCTAGACCTGGGATGGCCGGCCACAGGGAGGCATTGCGTGGGTTGACCCCGCCGCAATGCTTTTGCAGCATATGATCGGGGCCGAAATAACGCCTCAAATTTTTGTCAATTTTGGTACCTAAATTAAAAATGGGAGAAAAGATTAAGAACAGTAGGAGGGGAGAAAAATGTAGTATTTCTTAATTCCTTGTTTTCTGCGGCATTTAAATTTTGGAGAAAATACCTCGTTATTTTATATTTTCAGCAATGGAATCAAGCACAAAGAAAAAGATTAAAAAAAAAATAAAGGAGAAAAAAAACAAAAGAATTCTAATATTTTTATTAAAACTCCCTCGAGAATTATTTTTGGTGAACCTACGGATATATTACAAATTCATACAATAGTACTAGGAAAAAGGAAGAATGATTGAAAGCGATGAAAGGAACGAGAATTATTAAGAGTCTGATCTGAACCTGCCTGGATTAACCACAATTAGCTCTAAATTCAGATTAATCGTTTTCGTTGGATTTTAACCTTCTTCACTATACCCCGATGATTGAGATTTTCCGTGTCGTTTTTTCGATTTGCCTAAGTACTAACTTCACTGAGTCAGTTCGAGGATGTTTGCATGGACGGCGTGGGGGATGGTGCTATGCCGGGGCGACCGTGTTTGGTTCGGTACAGATATGAGAGTTGTTACGGAGTGGCTACGTCCTACGGTGTCTGACGTGTTTCAGGTTCGGTATGGGCCCGGTGACAGCTGTTTCACTACGGTGACTTATTTTCAAGTTTGGGACAATTCTCAGGACCGGGACCACTACGACAGTTATTCCAGGTTTGGAACCTTGGCGACAGTTTGTTTTCAGGCCCGGAAACATTGCGGCATTTTATATCAGGTTCGGGACTATCACCGTGGGTTATTTTCAGATCAATCATCACGGATCACGGATACTTACTTCAGGTTCGGCGTTACCCAGGTAAGGCGGCGCCCTACGGTATTCAGTGTGGGTAGGTGCGACCTCGTACTKGGATGGTTTATTTCGGGGTCGGCGCCGTCACGGTGATTTACTTCAGGCTCGACATTAACACGGCGATTATTTCAGGTTCGAGACAGTATGATGGCAATTCAGCTTATCTGATACGGTACAGTGGCACATCTGAGGGACGGCATGGCACCTTCGGGTGCACTAGCTTGGAACAGGTGCGGTACAGTCATAACTGACCCAGGACGGCCGCAGTGGAACCCGCGGTAAGCAACTGACACGACATGGTTCTCGTGAAGTACAATGGCCGCACGGTGTGGGAATTTCGACTGTTGGATCAGGACGTGCTGGGATGGGCCAGCTAGAGCGCGGGTGCAACGGTGTATGGGCTGCAATCTGGCCTAGTCCCTGGGTCTGAACTCTCACTATTTGCGGGTCTAATGGCTGGTACTGCTAGGACAGACGGGGCCAGTTTCAATTCCAGGCCAACGTGGCGCGACAGGCAGATGGAATCTACGGTACTTGTGTTGTGGCCATGACGCAGAGATATAGGCCACGAGTGGGACTGAGAAGGGGGAGACTCAGTGCGAGCAAGGTGTACCCTCGCATGCAAGCACGGGGCAGAAGCGTCCGCGCTCAGGCGGTTACTCCACGTGTGCGAAGGGAGTGGGAAACCGCGAGGCGGTTGAGCACGCGTGGAGAGATGATCGCTGGAAAGAGAGGGTAGGGGGGAGTGTGCAAGGTATACCCGCCCACAACGCAGCGTTGTTCGTCGCTCTAGGCAGGAGACATGCGGTGTGTGAAAGGTGTTCGTGGAGACAGGCGGTGTGCAAGTCGTGCCCCACGGCCGCTACTGCGTCGGAAGACAGGCGATGAAGGCTGCTAGAGAGAAGCCGTCTGAGGGGCGGGGAACAGACGACCACACTCGGACTGGGGGAGAACAGCACAACGGGCAAGATGCACGCAGTCCATATTGCAGCTAAACTCGGACGAACGGGAGCTCACGTAAGAGAGGGAAAGAGAGCGGGTTGGGAAGACGGGCCAGGTGTACTCCGCCCACCGAAAGCATAGGGGAGGACAGGAAGAGAACAGGCGGCGAGTTGGGTGTACTCCTGACGAGGGGTGATCAGTAAACT
>BFEA01000192.1:106534-117847 GCA_003427395.1 Chara braunii
GTGCCTGGGACAAGCAGTTGAGCGCGACGGGATGATCACCTCGGCTTTCTTTCAAGAATGCTAGTACACATGACGAGTTGATCAGTACCTCCCTGTTGGTAACGGGCTAAGTGAGCCTCTTGGGGATATGATTCTAAGTTAACAAGCGAAGAGTCCTACAGAAACGATGCCCTCCAATGCGCTCAGGCATAGCCAGGCCGAGTCTTGCTACAGGTTGGCACGCTCGAGTTGCTTGGGTGGTGGCGCAACCGGGTAAGTATAAGAGGGAATGAGCAGTGCTCTTGAGTGCGAGGATTATGGGATTGAACTGGGACATGGATGATTTGAACAAAGGGGGGGGGTTTCCAAACACAGTTGATTATTGTGAGCACTACTCTGAGGGTAACAGTCATAACCCCATCAGCTCTTGAAAGATGAAGAGATTATTTTGAGGTATTTTATGAGGGATTTCTGAACGCCATAGCCCGGTTTGTGTCAAACAGTTCCCCATTATTTTTCGTTGACTGCAGTGCTCTATTCTTTCCAATATAAAAATACTAGTACAAGCCCAAAGCAGCGTTGATGGGTGATCCCTCTATTCGGGAGAGCAGTAGTTGACTAGGAAAGAGAGAGGGTCGACATAGAGAGAGAGAGAACATAGAGAGAGGACAAGGGGAGAGAACAGAAAGAGAGAGAGAGAGATGAACAGTACTCAAAGAGAGACAGAGACTTAGAGAGTGAATGAGAGATGGGCCGCGCAGAGTGACGAAGTGAACGAGACTGAGAAGGTCAGAAGTGAATAGAAGTTGGGAACGAGAAAGGAGATCAACAGCTGAGGTGTCAAGCAGTTACTTTTTTTTTTTTTTTCCTCCACTTCTGCTTGCCAATATGAACATATTCTCTGTATGGATAATCTGCAATTTAGTATTGTTGCTACTCCCTGTTTCCGCTTCTTCTCCTCCCCTACTCCGGTGAACTGAGCTCTGTTTGACCTGCAATTACCAATGTCGCCCTTTCGAAGAGCGCGGTGAAACAAGTCTGAATTTGGCTTTGGGATGAATGTGCTTTCCACAGAAATTTGAGCTTTGAACGGGATGCTGTAACTCCGACTGATTACTGCGGGGTTTGTTTTGGCCTGAGGATGCTGCCGCCTGTACCAAGATTGAATTCTTTTTTTTTTTTTTTTTTATCTTTTTTGATGATTACAAAAGGGAGACTGGGACTGATGTATGAACGTCCTCCCTAGTCACATTGAATCGGGCTTTGCCCTGACCCGCTGTTATTTTGATGATCAAGGCGAATAGGGTCCTGTATTCTCTTGCTGATGTTCTTGCTGACCGCTGAAAATAGGGGTTAGTGCAGGTACACACTCACTCTTGTCGATTACTGAGAATCGAACCCAATCCTGATACGGAGGAAGTGCCTTTCCTGGCGTCCCCGAAAGGTCATGTGACAGGCGAAACTAAGCCAGCAACCCTACTGGTCGCTGAGGACCTCGGAAGAGGGCGCGGCGAAGTGACAGGCGTCGTAGCCCATGGCTTCAGCGAATAGTAGGTAGCCCTCCCTGGGTTTGCTCACAACGTGGCGAAAAAGGAGAGAAGCGTCACGACGCGTACGCGCAAGCGCCAAGGCCAAGGTCGCCGCACGCGCGCGCGCGCCACACTGCCCTGCCCCACCCCCGGATATATATTATCAAGATCGGGGAGTGCTGGAGCTGCCAAGGTTTGAACCTGGGCAGCTGCTGCTCATGCGCGTGCGTGGCCAGTGCCTTAACACACTGGCCAAAGCCACAGTATGGACTGATACTGTGGCTTGTTGCTGTTGATGAGGTGGCACAACAACTATTTACCCCCCCCCCCCCSSYCGGCGAACAGCGACCAGCGTGCGGCAAAGTTATTTGCCCCCCCMCCCCCCCCCCACGCCGTGGCTGCTGCCGCCTACGGACGTGGCAATTTGCTGTGCCACGTGGACACCTGCTGAAGACCCCCCTGGCTAGGGGGCTGCACCACATACATATATATTTTTTTTACTACTTCACTGTTGCAGCAGCAGTTTGGCAACAGTTCAAGATTCCTCCCTGGCTAGGGGGCTGTGTGACTGTGGCAGTAGGGTGGTGATCAAGATCTTAGCCAACCCTAGATCATCATCATCTTTTTAATGCTATGGCATCACACCAGTAGCATCTTGAAGGCCAAATTCCTGTGGACCTTGGTAGAACTCTGCTCTTGGCCACCCAAGAGCTTGGTATCACCCTTCTACCACTAACGTACCCTCTCCTAACCCCTTTTCTCTTTTCCCCCCATCATCTAATCATATTTTCTCCCCCCTACCTCTACTCCCTACTCCTACCCTCCTCTCCACTCATCCTCCACAACCTTTTTTCCTCCTCGCCTCCCCACTCACCATCCCCCACTAATCTCATCTACCTCTCTCTACCTTTTTTGTATCCTTCTCTCCCATTCTACCACCCTCCTCTCCTCCTTCCCTCCCCCAACCACAACCCCATCATCTCCCCCATCTCCCACTTTACTTTTTTTTTCTCTTCTCACTTATTTCTCTCCTTATTCATCAATTTTCCATCCCCCCGCACCCAACTTTGAATTTTTCTGTTTTTGTTTTTTTCTCTTTTTCTTTGATTTAAATTTTCCCTTTTCCTCCAAAAATTCAAATTATCTTATTTCCTACTTCTTTTCTCATTTTTCTGAATTATTTTTATTTTTATTTTATTTATTCTAAAAATTCGAATTTTTCTGCGGCACCTCTATATCTTGCTAGGACTTAGTATTTTCTGTCATCGGCGCATATTTTGACCCCTTGGGGGTAGCGATGCGCTGGCCAAAATTTTCCCATTTTACTTGGCCCTTTTCTTGACGGCACACTTCGACCCCTTGGGGTTAACGAAATGCTACCGATAGTTTTGAAAAATACCAAAACTTAATTTTTTTTCACTGTTCTCCACCTCCTTATTTGTTTATTTATTTATTTTTTTGAAAATTTTAATTTGTAGTATTTTGAAAGTTAGTGTGCTCTTGCTCTTTCCTTCCTCTTGGCACATATTTTGACCCCATGTGGGGTGGGAAAATGCTGTCGAAAATTCCCAAAAAATAAATATTATCTCTCTCCTCACTCTTTATATTTTTTTAAATTTCATTTACGTATATTCTTTTATTTTATTTTTATCTCGAAATTTCACTGTTTATTTTATCTTCTCCTCCCCTCCCCTCCATGGATACTATCCTTTTTTCTTGATTAGGCCACCGCTACCCTACCCTAACCACCTAAGCCCCGGTTAGGGTTTTCTTAGGGTTTTCCTTAGGGTTAAGGTTTCCTAAACCCCACCTTTCCGGCTCCTCTCTTCGGGCAACCTGGACGCGGACGGATCCTCCCCCCTCGAGCGGTTCGGTGCCTTCGCCTCACTTGCGAGCCGCAAAATCCGGGCGAGCCGACTCACACATACTCACTCCGCTTCCGCGGTCTCCTTCCTCTTACCGGTGGACCCCTTTCCCCACAAACTCCTCTGAGGACTACCTCCATTCCCCTTCCGGCCATGGAAGGGAGTTCGTCGGAGGAGATTGCAGTGGCGCAGTCCACGCCCCAGGTCAGCGCGCAGTCAGCGGCTCATGGTCAGGCCCATGCGGACGCCATGGACCTTCATGTCGCCCTTGTAGCAATCCAGACGCAACTTAGTGCGCTTGGACCGTTGCAAGCACAGATCAATGCGCTTGCCCTCGACATCAACCGCCTCAAGGGATCCCCTCATCGCTCTCCCCACCGCTTCCACACCCCATCCCCTACCGGCTCCGAGTCCGGCTCCCCACGACTCCAGAGATGGAGACATCGTGGTTCCCCCTCCTCTGCGGGCCAGGCCCAGCACCGTGACTCTCCCTCAGCGATGGCGAGTCTTGCTGCCGCTCAGACCACCCCGTCTGTTGCGGCAGTTCTCCTGGCCCCGGCCGCCCCTACCGTCTCTACTGCTGCCGCAGGTGCTGCTGTCCAGATACCACCATCTGGCCCAACACTTTCATCAACCCACACCGGTGCTGCTTCCCAGCTTCCTGCACCGGTCGCGGCATTACGACTCCGCCCTCTTCTTCCCGCCTTCATTCCCCTACCCCCACAACAGGGTACCACCCAGGCTGGGACTCCTCTTCCCACTGGGAGACCCGCTCCGCCTCCTCCACCTCCGACCCCGCGCACCCAGCGAGTGACCACTTTGCAGGCCACTATTGCGCAGGCTCAAGCGGAGATCCTAGCCTTGAGACAACCTCACCCTTCACAGGCTGCTCACCCTTCTTTTTCCTCTACCACCTCCTCGACCCCCATCATTCCGGCTCGTTTCCCTCGACCGGCTCCTCAGCCTCTCCCTTCTTACCTAGTCATTCCGAGACAGCTGCCCGCGGTCGTTGCCTCCTCGTCTGTTGGTCCATCCGCCAGCGGCCACAACCCACAGCCTTTCACCACCTCTGCCCCTGCAGCGGCCCCGACTTACGCCGCCACAGTGCACTCGCCTCGATCTTTCTCCCCCCGCCATCAGCACAGTGGGCATCCTCCTGTGCGCACCACAGACATTCTCGAATATGATAACACATCCCGTGTCTCTCGTTGGTTGCAGATAGCAACGCGCACACTCTCTATGACGACCACTCGCAACCAAATTACGAGGTAGCCCTTCCCAAGCGTGGGAGGATCATTATACCCAGCGCCTCCGCGTGGGTGAGGTCCCCACTCTAGCCGACTTTGCGACCTTCCTTCAGGACCGCTTCGACGCTCGCCATGACGCTACCGACCCCTTAGACCGCGTCACCCAGACCAGATGGTCTAGGTCCTCTCTACCGACCGACCTGGAGCGTCACATCCGCGTGTTTCAGGATGCTCGCCTTGTCTGTGACGGGACGTTCCTACCGGAGGTCACACTCACCGACCGGTTCCTCGTCAGCCCGCCGACTAACTACCGCTTGGAGCTATGGAGGCGATCATTCTCTTCCGCGGAGCAGGCATACAAGGCTGCGCGTCACCCATCCTCTTCGTGGCCAACCGCCACCTCCCAGTCTCGCGGTACCACCAGAGGCCGCTCCTCGTTTGCTGGCCATTTTCATCGCCCGGCTCGACCTGGAGTGCCATTCTCTTGGCACTACAGTTCTCTCGAGTATGGAGAGGACGCCTCAGCCGAGCTCGACCCTACCATTGGGGACGCCCTCGAGGACATCGAGCTTCGGGACGTCATCCAGTACCACTTGGATGACGACACTGTCCCGGTGGCCGAGCGCCTACAGATGGCCATGTCTGCCATGGGTCGTGCGCACAGTCGGGTTGCACAGGTTAGCGCCCGCACACCCACGGTTCCTCAGATAGACCTCCCGCAGGGTTTTGTCCCTCCTCGCGGAGCTCCATCCCCGAGGAGTGTGCCGCCTTCGAGGCCCGTCGCGGCTGCCTTCGTTGCCGCCTGGATGGACACACCTCCTCACGGTGTCCATACCATACTGCCCTCGATCGGCACTATGCTGACATCTCTCGTCAGTGTCGATCTCAGTCCCCCCCTGGCCCCACCCGGTCATCCCTACCCACGTAACCATGGTGCAGTGTGCCACTGAGGCCTCGCACGTAGCCGGCTTTCCGACCACCGAGTCGCGGTTTGCCCCTTTGGCTACCCCACCAGAGGACCCTCAGGACACGACAGACGCAGTTCCCTCTGCCTCATCGTCTATTGAGGTACCGTCTGCCTCACAGCAGACCTCCGCATCTACCGCTTCCCTCCCGAGACTTCCGACGCGTCGCGCCATTCGCTCAGCCTGTTGTAGCGCTCAGCTGGCGACTCGAGATGACGTTGTGTCATCTCTCCTGAACTTGATCATTCTTCAGGCTCATTAGGAGCGACTCACGAGACACGTCAACGTCCTGCGTCGTCTTCTCGCTCTGCTTTCTAACCCTGATCGCACCCTACTCATTATCCCTATTCACATAGGGACATCTACGAGGGTGTACCGTGCTTTATGAGACTCTGGTTCGCAGGGAGATTCCGTTCACCCTCGAGTGGTTGAGGAAGCTCGCCTAGCTACCTCTGGGTCCCGCTCTCCTATCTCCGTTACCCTCGGAGATAACAAGACACAACGCTTCTTCGATCAAACGGTCCACGACCTCCACTTCTCCCTCACCCTCCAGCCACCGGATAGTACCAGGCGCCTTGGCGCTACCATTCCCCCGCATACTTCGACGTGTTAGAGACTAGGTACGACTTTATCCTTGGCACTCCCTGGTCTCGCCGCTTCCGTAACACAGAGGCCGAATGGGCAACCGAGACACTCGTTCTCAAAACGAAGTGTGGTCAGACCCATCGCGTCCCCTTCATTGGAACCACGGACAGCACTCCTCCCGACCTACCTCCCTAGGACCCTCGTCCCTCAGGGCCCCACCCCGACATCACCTTCACTTCCCCTCGTCAATTTGCTCACTTCATTTGATAGGAGGATGTCACGTTCTACTCAATGAACGTCATGGATCTTCCTCGCTATGATCCACTCTGTCCTGAAGTTGAGCTAATCTCTCTGGAGCCCGATCCCCCTGACCCTTCCTCCATCTTTGTGGCTCCCATCTCTACGTCCTCCCGTCAGCCTGCGGATACCCCTCCATGTCCCAGACCTCTGCGCTGTCAATTGTCGAGTCCACACATACGTCTCGTGCTGACGCAAACGCTGAGGAACTCACACGGTTCACGACAGACTTAGAGTCGGCCGTTCGCGACCTGATTCGAGAGTACCACGACGTCTTTCCCCCATATTTCTCATACAGCGGGATTCCCTCGATGCGCGGTGTTAAACATTCTATCCATCTCGCGCCTGACTATCGTTTTCACCATCAGGCACAGTACCGACTCTCGATTCCAGAGGCGACGGAACTCAAGCGTCAGCTTGAGGAGCTCCTTCGGCTGGGTTTCATTAAACCCAGTAACTCCCCTTGGGGTGCACTTGTCCTCTTTGCTCGCAAAGCAGATGGAACTCTTCGCGTCTGCATCGACTACCGCGGCCTTAACTGTTAGACGGTTAAGAACAGTTATCCCATGCCCCGCGCGGATGAGCTGTTTGACCATCTGGCGGACAACCGTTTCTTCACGAAGATCGATCTTCGTAGCGGTTACCACCAGATCTGCGTAGCCACAGAGGACCAGCCGAAGACGGCGTTTTGGTCGAGCTTCGGCCACTACGAGTTCACAGTGATGCCATTCGACCTCACCAATGCACCCGCCACCTTCCAGACGACGATGAACGACATCTTCATGGACATCCTTGAAGAATACGTTCTCGTATACCTGGACGACATCCTGGTCTACAGTCGTACCTTAGAAGACCATCTCAGACACCTCTGCGATGTCCTACAACGCTTACACAAGCATGACTTCTATGTCAAGCTTAGTAAGTGTCGCTTTACCCAGCGCAAAATGAACTTCCTAAGACACCATGTGTCTGACCAAAGTCTCCACATGGACGACGAGAAGATCACTGCTATTGCAAAATGGCCCGTCCCCACATCTGCCAAGCAGCTTCGCAGTTTCCTAGGCCTCACTAGCTACTATAGTAATTTTATTCAGGGATATGCTACGTATTCCTACGTCATTACCTCCAACCTCCTCTCGAAGAACCCGTCGTGGTTTTGGATACCCCTTTGCGAGGACGCCTTCAGCGCCCTCAAGAAGGCGGTGACTTGTGCGCCGGTTCTTCGCTTCCCAGATTTTGATCGCCCCTTCATCGTCACCACTGATGCGTCAGATTTTGCAGTAGGAGCAGTACTTTCTTTGGTATTTCCCTCTCCTCCCGATTCACCTTATCCCCATGTTCCTCCTTCCCCCCCCCTTCCTGCTGATACTGCTTCTCGATTGACGCCTATCTTCCCACCACTTCCCTCCACTGGCAGTCCTCCCCTTACTTACTCCCCGACCATCGTGGAGGATGAGACTATTGAGGCTCGTGCTGAGGATTGCCCGATCGCCTTCTACTCCCCTCAGCTACTGCCTGTCGAGATAAACTACACTGTCGATGAACATGAGGTTCTCGCAGTAGTTTATGTTACCTGGCATTGACGTCATTACCGGCACAAGGCGCCCTTCACGGTGCGCACGGACAACTCAGTTGTCCAGGCTTTCCTCACGAAGCCCAAGCTGTCCCCTCGACAGGCATGTTGGTGGCATGACTTATCCGAGTTCAGTTTCACCACTCAGCCCATCAAGGGTGAAATGAACCACATCGTCGATGCCTCGTCCCGCCGTCCTGATGACAATCAGTAACCCGTCCATCAGGCTGCTATCTCCATCACCGCTGTAGATCAGTCGGTGATCGATGCATATCGCACCCAGTACCGTCACTGCCCAGATTATCGCGTCATCCACGCGACACTACGGAGTGGCAAGACCGTTCCCTCATACTCCCGTGGTGAGAACGGTCTCGTGTACTGGCATGGCAGATCTGGTCAACTAGAACCACGTATCTGCGTTCCCTCCATCGGACATCTCCGCCTCCAGGTTGTACTAGAGTTCCATGACCAAGCAGCTGCCGACCATGTGGGCTTCCATAAGACGTTGGTTCGTGTTTGCCGCCTATTTGTCTGGTCGAAGTCCAAGGACTTCGCCAAAGCCTACATCAAGGACTGTCCTACTTGCCAGGAGGTGAACAGTGCGAACCACCTTCCGTATGGGTTACTTCAGCCCTTACCCATACCCGAGGGTCGTTGGCAGTCCATCTCGATAGATTTGATCACGGCTTACCTCAGAGAATCATCTCCGACCGTGACCCACGCTTGACCAACACATTCTGGCGACGCCTACACGAGGTGTACAGATCCCAGCTCCGCTTCTCATCGTCTTACCACCCTCAGACGGATTGTCAGACTTAGGTCACCAATAAAATTCTCGATAATATCCTCCGAAAGTTTGTTAGGTATGAGCAGCAGTGGGACTTACACTTAGCCCACGCGGATATTGTGTACAACCACGTCATTTCGCCAGCCACGGGGATGTCGCCATTCTATTGCGACCTCGACTACCACTCTCGCATACCCACGGACTTCCTACGACCATCGCGGTTACGCCCAGACACTCATTGTCCTGCGCTGGATGACTGGATCACCCACATGGCGGTGATTATGAAGCGCGCACACGAGAGTCTAGCCGACTCTCAGACTCGCATGGCCGCATGAGCGAACCGATCACGAATGGATCATCCATTCAAAGTCGGCGACGATATGCTCGTTGATGCACGTCACTTGCAGCTCGAAGCAGATACGCTTCGCAAGTTCAGGCGTCGTTTCTTCAGCCCATGCCGCATCCTTCAGGTCATCGGTTTTGATACGTGCATATGATCATGCTCGTCGTGCTGAGACATCTGCTCTTTCTCAGCCGACTTACCCTCTTCCTCCTCCTCCGACTGAGGAGATTGCTGAGGACGAGTCCGTTCTCTCTGAGGCCGTTCTTCAGCAGCAGATGGACGCCTCCGTGCGTCCATAGCGCACTCGTCGACGTCCTCGACGTCTTGACGATTGACACTCTGATCACCTACTATCACCCCACTAACTCTCACCATCAGGTACTCCATCATCAGCTTCTTCAGGATGTAAGCGTTTCGACATCGACCTCGACTTCTACTTTATCGACGTCGTCGACCACTTCGACGACTTCAATCACCTTCTCGACTTCATCCATCTTATCGGCTTCAGCTCCTTTGGACGTGACTACTTCATGCCACCACCCTACCCTATATATCCCCTTGCATATGCCGCATGATGGTTCTCACTCAGCTGGGTCTCCTTGAGTTGGGCTCTCCCTTGGTATCCCATAGGCATTGGGACCGTAGCGTTATCTTGGCTTCCTTGCTCCCATATTTTAGCTCCCTCCTCCCCCAGTCGGTGAGTTATGTGCATGTTTTTTTCACCCACTGCCCTCATCACCCTAGTGTCGGCCCTTGCATGCCTTCAGTTAGGCATATCTCCACACTATTTCAGGCTCCCCCTTTTTTTTTTCATGGTCGACCCTGCATGGTGTCATCCTTTTGTCGAGCATTACCCGCCCTGATAGTCTATCTATTAGGGTCCTTGGTTTTGTTTCGCCAACACTCTCCCACCTTGAGCCTGATGACCTATCCCACCTTCATGTGTGACTGCCCGTAGGAGTCTCGATTCTTAGGCTGCATTCACCCCCTCTAAGACCATCCCACTCTTAGTGGTTCAGCGACATGGAATTATCTTGTGCCATATTGCTCTTTTTCCTTTCAGTACTGAGGCAATTGCCTCCAGGACTTTAGGATTGTATATTGCTATATTTCATTTTTTTGGTGTTAGCTACGACATGTATACCAGACATTTATTTTTCTTTTGACATTATGTAGCTTAGGCTGCATCGCATGGACTCAACATGAAGCTTGTTCCACATCCTAGATTTCTCAGCTTTCTTTATTGCAGTGTTCCGCTGCTTTTGCGGATAGCGTGTTTATGGCTCTTGCGATCCATTACAGGTCTGAGGATCGTGCAGCGGGTCTCCATCTGCCCTGGCCTACAGCCAGGGCCTATTTGGCTATTTGCCAGTTCGGCCCGTGGGACCAGGCTGTGGCCTAACACCACAGGCCGTGTGTTGTTCCAGTCCTGCCCGGTACCACTGCCGGTACCAGGCCAGTCCAGTCCAGTCAGTCAGTCCGTTGGGGGTATACCCCAACTGTTGTCTGGTTTTCGACATTCATCATTTCTGCACTCGTTGGAGTACGTGCGGTACTGAGTCTGCGCCGGAGCTGCGTTGTCCCTTCCAGCTCCATCTCCACTTCCTCGTTCCTCTACCCCTTCGTCTCCATCCTGTCGGACCGCCATCCCGACGGGTCCGGCACATACATGGAGTAAGGGAAACAATCAAGATTGAATCGACATATCACCAGGGATGGCGGTCCGGCACATGCATGGAGCAAGGGAAACAATCAAGATTGAACCGAGATATCACCAAGTAGAGGATGAATGAAAAACACTAACTAGCCTAGATCAAACACAAACACATGTCTGGAGCAAAGGAAGCAATCAAGATGGAACCGAGATATCACCAAGTGGAGGATAAGTGAAAAACACTAGCTAGAGTAGATGAAACATATGAATGGAGCAAAGGAAGCAATCAAGATTGAACCGAGATATCACCAAGTGGAGGACGAGTGAAAAACACTAACTAGACTAGATCAAACATATGTATGGAGCAAAGGAAAACAATCAAGAATGAACAGACATATCACCAAGTGGAAGATGAGTGAAAAACATTAGCTAGACTAGATCAAACATATATATGGAGCAAAGGAAGCAATCAGGATTGAACCGAGATAT
>BFEA01000192.1:148702-175564 GCA_003427395.1 Chara braunii
TGTTATGGAAAAAAAAAAAAAAAACAAGATTTTTCTGAGCATTACATCCGAATTCCTTACCAAATTTGAAATAAAAATAAAATACAAAAAACAAATACTAATAATAAAAATAAAAAAAAATAAAAAGAGAATTAAATTTAGTGAGTGAGCGAGCATGTTTTCGACACCTCCATCTTTGGCGATTTTTCATGTTTTTTTGGTATAGCTAAATGCCCTGAAAATTTACAGATGTGTACTTCACATAGTACAAAACCCACTAAAAAAGTTTCAGAAACTAATAAAATTGTTTACACCCCGAACTAAAGTGAAAACAAAAAGTAAAAAGGGAAAAAATATGTGGGCGAGCACGTTTTAACGCTGCCATCTTTGGCGATTTTTAATTCTTATATGGCGTAGCCAAATGATTTGAAAATATACAGGCATGTACCTCACTTTATATAGAACTCGCAGAAAAACATTCAGAAAAACATAATTATTTTTAGGCCTTGAAATAGGTTTTGGCGGGGGCCGAACGCCGTCGGGTTTCGACCCCGTACGGGACCCCGAACGCCCGTACGTACGGAGGTCTGCCCGGGGACCTCCGTACGTATGGGCTGGTGACCCTGACTAATAGTAAATTTCGAAGAAATTTAATTAATTAACACGTATTCATTTGTTTTCTCCCTTTTTATTATTTTTAATCATTTTTTTCAATTTTGATTTTGTAGTTAGAATTAATAAAAATTAAGGGATCACTCCCTTGTCTATTGCTTAGTGCGAAAGGGGGCGCGCCGAGGCGTACTACCATATCTGTGTACCATGGCCGACCACTTTGGGAATAGCCTCGGAACGAACGAAAATGATAGGCGCTAGGCGCGACAGGTACGATCGTTCCTCTTGTTGATTTCAAAGGTTAGTTTTGACAGTCGATGGGGGAAATTTTAGGGGTCTTTTTCCGACCCTTAATTTTTTCCGTTGGGTCAGATGAAAGTCCCGGTCAATTCCTCCGTAGGCACTCACCCCAAGGCCCAATCCCATGTATTTCGGGTGGCCGACTGGTCTTCGGCCGCCCGACAACGGATGTATCTCCCCAAGTGCCCGTTTTTGACCCTTAAGACTTTTTTTTTCCTTTCTTTTCTTTTCTTTTTCCTCCTTTTCTGGACAGTAGGGACCTGTCAGTGCCTACTGACGACCAACTCACTCACTCACTCTCACTCCTTTTGTCTTATTCTCCCACCTTTTTTTTTCTAGCATGCCAAGTGTCAAGTGGTCGTTAAGACCTTTTCTATGACATTCCTCTTAATTTTGGCTCTCCCTCTGCCCATGGTGCAGTCCACTACTTATCGAACTGCAATTGTGGCTCCCTCATGCCCATGGGAGTCTCCCTTTACCTCTATTTCTCCCATATAGTGGCCCCTCATACTCCAATTTTCTACCGGAGGCCTATTTTTCACATGAAGTTTTTTTTTACTCTATTTTCTTAAGGGAGGCTGATCCCAGATTTTTCGGATTGCTCCCATACCTCCTCCTTCATGTTTTTTTTTTTTTTCTTTTTCTTTTGGTCTCCCTGTTTGCTCCCAATTGTGCTTGCAGTAGTAGTGCCAATATTATTGGCCGTCAAAATCTCGATCTTGACGGTGCATCTTGCTTTAATTATTTTTTTCTCATGCCACTCCGCAGTCCCCTTTGAGACCTTATCATGTCCCCGCCACTTGTCCCATGCTAGTCCTTGGTACCTGTCCTGCCCGGTGGTCCCCGACACTTTGTCCCGTCGGTGGTCCCCAACACTTTGTCCCGTCGGTGGGCCCCGATACTTTCCCTAGTGTTCTCCGGTCGTCAAGGCCCCTTCCCGTATGGACTTGGCACCCCGTTGTAGCCCTTACTTTCTAGCGTCTCGCGGCCACCAGGGTCGTCCACCTTTTGGCTTCACTATTCTCTTGCCATCTGTTGCGCCATGCTTGCTCAGTTCATGGCCCCTCGGGTCCTTGCCATGCCGAATTCGAATGACCCTCCTGGCGCCATGCGCCCTTGTCCTGTCACTTACTTGCTTGTCATTGTCGGGTCCTTCACCCTGCGGTACTTAGCCCAGACCATCATTCCTTCCTGCTGCCCCGTCCTGATCCTTTGTTTTTTCTCTCTCTTGTTTAATTTCTCCGGATTTCTTTATCGTGCAGAACTTAGCTATATACTGGCTCTCAAGTGTCGGGACATTATTCGTGATCCAAAGGTCCCAACACATTCCCCCCCCTCATTCGCGATGTCCTCATCGCACAACAATCTTCTGTCAGTAGGAGGGTCTGGAGGGATAGACGGAGGAGAGGGGGTGAAATGTAATAGGTAGTTAGTGTGTCAGGGTCCTTTTTATCTTTTCTTGTTTCTTTCTCGAGGTTTCTTCTAGTCTCCGCTTCTTGGGGCGGCGAGGGGTGCGTGGGAGGTCGAGTTTCTGTTTTAGGTGCTTCTTCAAGCTTCTTCCGTCTCATTTATCACCCTTAGTATATCAGGTTTTTCGTCTTATTAATCACCCGTAGTACATCGGGGCTTTCATCTCATTCATCACCCGTAGTACTTCAAGTTTTTCATCTCATTTATCCCCTGTAGTACATCAAGCCTTCCGTTTCATTCATCACTCGTAGTACATCAAGTTTTTTGCCTCTCGCCTCCTGCAGCCCATGCTTCTCCCCGGAGCCTTGCCATCCCTAATGCCCTCGAATGTTCTGCCTTCCATCCCGTGCTGACCATGTCCTCTTTCCGACATCTGCCACCCTCAGTGCTTCTTTTAATCGGCTCTCCGACTCGTGTAATCCATGTTTCTTCCCATCATTTTCTCAATCTCATGCTCAATCAATTTTACACGCATTTCTTTCTGAATATTTTGTCAAGCCTTTCTCAAGCCCTAACTCTATCAATTTCACATGCATCTTTTTATTGTCAGGCCTTCGTCAAGCCCAAATTTAATCAATGTTACATGCTTCTTTCTTCTTGACGTCTTGCTAGACCTTTCTCAAACCCAAACTCAATCAATTTCACATACATTTTTCTTCTGGACGTTTTGCCAGACCTTTCTCAAACCCAAACTTAATCAATTTCACATGCATCGTTCTTCTAGACGTCTTGCCAGACCTTTCTTAAGCCCAAACTCAATCAACTTTACATGCATCTTTCTTCTAGACGTCTTGCCGGGTCTTTCTGGAACCCAAGCTCAATCAATTTTACATGCATTTCTCTTCTGGACATCTTGCCAGGTCTTTCTCAAGTCCAAACTCACTCAATTTTACATGCATTTTTCTTCTGGACGTCTTGCTAGACCTTTCTCAAGCCCAAGCTCAATCAATTTTACATGCAAATTCTCTCAAAGTCATAGTAACCTTATGCCTTTGGCTGTTATTCTTTTTATTGCACGCTTTTTCATCGGTAGATGACTCACTTTCCCCCCACTCAAAATGTGATGTCCCCATCGCACAACTGGTTCTCACTCGGAGGTACGGAACCTTGGCCCACCAACTGAGTCAAGAACGCCAGCCGAGCTGCTCGTAGAAGGAAGGGTGATCGGTCCCTCCTCAGCAGGCGACACCTCATGCTTTTACTTAGTCCGACCTTTTGCTATTACGAGACGGATGTCATTGCTGAGGTATCGCCTCACTTCTGGTAGTTGGGTCCAGTCCAAACCTCCCAGGACCCCATCTTGTCGTAAAGGCATCCCTCGCCAATCGTTCCTCCCGAGTGGTATTTTTTGGGATCGGGCTTCTTCCTTTCAAGAGAGTTCGGACTCTCTATTAGTCTGCGAGTCCAGTTACGAAGACCTTGCGGTTAGTCCGGCAGTAATGATCCGGCAGGGCGTTGTCAATGCCCTGTGGTGGGTGCGGACACTACCGGGTACATCGCCCGACCCCTCCCTTTGGACAGTGTTGCTCAAGTTAATGTGAGCGACCTTGGTCCATCCCAAGCGGCCACGCCGCCACTCTAAGGTATGGTGTGTGGTTGGGGCGAGCAAATGAGACTAGCAAAAGAATGATATTTCACCCATTGGTTCCTCACCCTTTGACGTTTAGGTTCCCAACATGAGATGCAGTTTGAAGTCCCAGACTATAACTCGTTGTCGGAGTTAGTTCCGGACGGCAAGCACCAATCAAAGAGAGAGATGCCTTGGTCCTTTATCCCTTATCCTCCTTTATGAGGAACAGTTCACGCTAAGATTTTTCCTTGAAGGGTAAAGGTCCTGGGGTCGCGGTGAAGGCACCGGTATCCCCCTCCTGCTGAGACCTCAGACTAGATGAAAAGGAAAGTTTTTTCAATGTCATTTTCATGTCCTTTCCAATCCGCCTAGGGCCCCCTGATATGCAATATAATTTTCAGTTTTCAAGCTCCGCAATGCAAACTCCAGATCCTTCAAGCTCAACCTTTCTCAAGCATTCATGCAAGGGGACCCTAGTAATTGTTTCCGAAGGACCCTTATCAGGGGTCATTTTGCCATTTTTTGTCGAACAACCTTATCACGGTCATTCTTTTCCATTTCAATCGAACGACCTTATTAGGGTCGTTCTTATCCATTCCAATCAAACGGTCTTATTAGGGTCGTTCTTATTCATTCCAGTCAAACAGCCTTGTTAGGGTCGTTCTTCTCCATTTCAATGTTAGCGCCCGAGGGGGTGGGTCTCGAGGACACGGATCCCATCTTTATCTTAGGGGTTAGAAGGTGGCAATCGCTTACAGTTTTCTGCGCACGATATCTCTCACCCCTTTTCAATGCAATTTATTGTTCCTCATGCACACATCCGACTTAGCGTCTAATGCTCGAGTTGAGGCTTGCAACCTCAAGCAGCACTAGCTCACCCGGTCGTTCAACCACAGCGAAGGATAGTTGACATCCTTTCTATTTTCAATTTTTCTGACCTCTCAGGCTTCCTGCTACTTTTGGCTCATTCATAACACATTTGGATTAGGTTCCTAGGGAAGAGGGGTTCTCTCGCCTCTTTACCCATAGGTCCCCTACCCTCTCTTGTATTCGACCAACACTCAATGCCTTGCTTTGCTCGTCAATCCAAATTCATAGTCTTTTTTCAAAGGTGCAATCTTTGTCTCGTTCAGGCTCGTAATACAACCATTCCAAGCAGTCTCATCCCCATACCCCTTCTCCTCATTTCGTACATAATTTTTCGAAGGTAGCTCATCCAGGAAGTAGCTCAAATACTGTTTTCTAACTGATCGAGGCGTAGTTCTGACTCGTCCTTGTACCACTCATTCCTAGCAAGCGCATTCCTATTATCCAAACTTTGTAACTTCAATATTGCAAAAAACACAACTTTTGTTCAATGCTCATAGCGTCTAGTCTCTCTCGTTGTCGTTTGTCCTATACATGGTTCCCCTTTCATGATCCCTTCCTTTCGTTGACCCCTTGACTCCTAAGCCGGAGGCCAGGATTTTCCTCTTTCTTCTCGCCATTTCTTGCAACTCCTTCTCATTGTAAAAGTCCAAATAGGTAGCTGTCACTCCGACCTCCATCAGTTCTCTGACCTTGATGATCTAATTGTGTTTGATCACGCTAATCCATTGTTCAAACCAATGACTGGGTGTAGGTCCAAACTCATATTCTCATCTGAAGGATCCTTTTTGTGACCTGTTTGCGGAGAGTCGCCCTTCTTCTCTAGGCCTTGAGATTTCATCCGTTTCATCACCACTGCTAATCTCAACGACCTCCCGCACCTCCTCCTCCTCCTCTTCCCCTCGCACGGGGCTGAACTCACCCGTAACGTTTTCAGGATTCAAGTTATAGGGGATATTCATCCTCCTTTCACATTCCTCCCCAAAGTCCGTGTATCCCCTTTCACAACTGTCATGACCGCTTCGTTCGTTACGTAGACTCTCTCTTTCTTCTTCCCCTTTTTCGCCACCATTATTCATACCTTGCCATTCTTCGTCCTCCTTGTACCATTTCTCATGCTGTTTGTACCCCTCGGTCTCCTTCTCGGCAGAGGTCTGAGTCCTTTCTTCTCCCAATCCATCTCTTCCTCGCTCTCGTTCTTTGATGAGATAGGCGAAGGCCCGCTACACACACATTTTCTCGCTCCTCTGCCCAGTACTTGTTTGGACAGGTACCCTACATACAGGAAACTGTGGTACAATGCCTCAGGCAACCTTTCTCGATACCATCAAGCCCTTACTCACACAGAAAACCTATGGTGCAAAGGTTCCAAGGCACCCCACATTGTCAATCAGCTCAAACAGTTACCCTCTCTACGAAAAAAAAAAAATCCCACAGTTGTAGTCATTTTCAAAATAAAGGACAAAACATAGTACAGATAAGACGGTCGTCATTCCTCAATCTGTCGGTTTCCCCGTTTCTTTATCATCGGCCTCATGTAGTCATTGTTCCACTGGGTCGCAACTTAGAAACCTGATCAGGCGTTGCCATAGGAAGGGTCCTCTTAGTCCAATTTCATCTAAATCTTCCAAGTCGAAGGTGTTCAGTCACACGCACTTAGCAATCCGGTAGGGGCCTATGAGCCTCCTCCCCAGTTGCCCAAACGATGTGCTTTCTAATAATGAGTTTCTAACTAGTACCATTTCCCCCACCTGAAGTGGCTCTTTCCGGATGTTCTTGACCTGGTCCCATCTTGCTTTATCCCTTATCCTGCTATCCAGTACCTGATTGACAATATCCTACATGGCTTCCTCATTCCTAAGGACCTGTTGACATCGTGCTCCAATCAACTCTTCCGTGGTCATGTACGGATCGTCGTCTAACCTGTTCCAAGTGGGTATCAAGGCTTCCACGACAAAATCGTTCTCTCTTCCGTACCAGAGTTCCACTGGGATACATCCCGTCGTCCTCTTAGGTATCATGTTCTCCGAAAAGACAACCTGCTTAAGGTATCTAGGTCAACTCCCCAGATCGTCCGCCACAAGCTTCGCAATTGTGTTCTTTAAGGTCCGATGCCCCCTTTCCACAGGTGCATTAGCCTCAGGGTGATATGGCTCGATGAGCTTGATTGGTATGCAAAGCCTTTTAAGCATTCTCAACACTTCTTGGTTTACAAATTTCGTTTCATTGCCTCCATTGAACCTCCTGATGAAGGGATGCCTCAGGTAAAAATCCTCTATCCAATCCGCTACCCCTTTTCCCGTCTTTTTCTTGAGGGTGACCAATTTCACAAACCCACTCAAGTTGTCCCTAGCATCTAGAATATACTTGTATCCATTTGTTGACACATGCATGACCGCAAGGTCGAGATGGACCGGATGTCCTGGCCCTAGCACCCGTGTTGGTCTAAGTGGCTCGAAAACGTGGACCGAGCTCCGTTCCTAGCATATCAGATAGGTCTGACAGTACGTGGTCACCATATTCGCAATGCCTAACCAATAGTAGAGAGGTGTTATTTTTCCAAGGGTCTCTTTGGACGATCGATGTCCCCCTACTAGTCCGTCATGCATTGTCTGGAAAACGTCCAACTGGCTACACCTTCCACATACGACTCTCCTAGGCATAACTCCTTCCTCCCTCCTAAACAAATGGTCGTTTCTTAGGACATACCTTTGGCGTCCTCCCTTGCTTTAAGGTTGATCTTCACAAGTTGCTTGTTTCCTACCGGCGCAACCCGATTTCTCGAAAGATCCCTTCATACATCTGAACATAGATTTTTTTTTCCCTTCCTGATCCTCACCCTACCTCTCTTGCATCTGATTCACCAATAGTTGCAACTTTTTTCGTTTCCAAGACTCTGCTAAACTCATCAGGACTTTCCGGCCTCCCTCAACAATCATCGCTATTAATTCCATCCTCGGACCCACTATGGCTCCCCACGAATCCTTCTCCTCTTTGCGTCCTTGTGTGGTGACTTACCGTTCCCTAAGCTCCGCAATTACGGCAGGTGCCCCTTTTTTCAAAGTCTGAACCAACAACTCCCTCGACGCGCATACTTTGCTCATCATTTCGTTATCTACCGGAAGGGTTCCTCCTTTGTATTCAAGGAATGCGTCCGATGGGTTCCGCATCCTCCACCCCTTCGGGTGTGATGCAAACCCGACTTAGCCCATCGGCCTTGTTTCTGAGTCCAACAATTCGTTCGATTTTGTAAGAAGCCTGCCCATCTCCCAACCGTCGGATCTATAGCCTTGTAATTTTTAAAAACCCCTGCGACATTGGTCGGATCGATTCTTAGGATAAAGCGTCTCCCAAATAGGTAGGTTTGGAAGGTTTTGAGGGAATGTAAAACGACTACGACATCCTTTTTGAACTGGGAGTATCGTTATTCTGCAGAGTTCAGGGTTCTATTCTCGAACCTAATCGGCCTTTCTTTTTCGTCCTCGTCTTTTGTATCATAACGCCCCCTACGGCCAAGGGTCATCCGTCCGTCTCGAGGATAAACGGTCGTCAAACTTCGTCGTTAAAACAGGGCGCTGCCAAGGTGACCTGTTCCGATGTCAGTATGTCCTTGAGGGTTTGAACGTCTGCCTCTCGCTCCTCAGTCCAATCCATGGTTGCTTCCTCTCTGATCATGGAGCGGATAGGCTCGACAATTTTGACAATTTTTTTAATAAATATCCTCCAAAGGTCGACTACTCCTAAAAACGCTCTTACCTCCGTTGTCGTAAGCAGGGGCGTTGGCCATTGAGATATCTTATCGGTTTTTGGGGGGTCTGACTTCCTCTTGTATGCTCCACAACGGAATCCCAATATGGTCAACTCCGGAACTGTCAGATTACTCTTTGGTCCACTAGCTGTGATATTGTATACCAGGACGAGGCGGAGTAAATCCTCGATGTCCAGTAGATGGTCCCACACAAATTTTCAAATTCCCGGTTGAACCTCCGTCTCGTCCTTCTCCTGGGCGCCTTTGATCGGGTTGTCGTCGATGTAGGGTTCGCATTTACCTGGGAACATGTCCCTTGCTACGACGAGCATCCTTTGTTGTGCTTCGGCCACCTCGTTTGTAAAGCCCATAGGGGTTACCTGCGTCTACATCTGTCCTACGGGAGTATGCATTGTGGTATACGGTTTGTCCCGGGCGTCCAATGAGAGTTGATCGTACCTTGAATACAAGTCTACCAGGGAGTAAATGCTCCAGCCGATGTGGGATTCTACCAACAAGCAGTCCTGCGGTAGCGAACCGGCATCCCAGATGGTCACTGCATTCAATTTTTGTAGATCTTAAATCCACCTCAGCGTCTTGTTGGGCTTTCGAAAGATGAATCATCTGTTCACATACGGAGACGCGGTAGGCTCTGCAACGAAGGAGTCTATTTTTGCTCTGAGTAGGTCTGTTACTTCTCCCGCTATCCCGAACTCGTAGGCTGACCCTTCGTCATTTCCGCACTCATGCTCTACTGTGTGGATCCTAACAGGAGGGATTAACTTCGCCGCCTTCGCGTCTAACCGCCCCTTTTGATGATCACTAAAGACGAATTTCAGATGAAACTCCTCACACGTCCTCTTGATCAGGAGGGTTTTTTTTTTCCCTCTATTCCTATCTTCATGGTGTCGGCCACCTCATCCGATATCCGATGCCCTTTCGTCGCTCGCCTTTCTCGGATTACTCGAAGAACCTCTTCTTCCTTTTCCATAGCCTCCTCCTTGGATGTCTCTAGTAGGATCTTTCTCCCTACTGGTTTGTACTTTCGAACACTTCCTTCCGGGATCTTTTTCCTAAGAAATGAACGGTCGGGATTGCCCTCGTTGTCTCCGCGACCTGCGGTTGAATACTGATTACCTTTCCATTCAAACAGTATCCCTTCCGTACTTCCTCTTCGAACTTGGCCAGCGTCGTCGAGTCCACCCCTACTTTGTGATATCTGATAGCTTTGATGAGTTGTAGCAAGTCGGGGATTTCGAGTGCGACTTCTGATGTCTCCCGCTACACTTCTTTCAGCTTGGGCTGACCGGCCCCAAGTTCAACCTCCGATTCTTTTTCCACTACCATGACCCATAAGGCCTCGTCCTCCTGTCTCCTCTTCTTCTGAGGCAGACCCATCTTGATCCATTCTTTCTTGTTGAATGCCTCCTCAATCATGGTTTTTACAATTTCTCTCATTCCCTCCATTCGAGTGAAAACCCCCTTTCGAGCACTATTTTCGAACGAAGGCGACCATGTTGCCAATTTTCCCTTAGGAGGATCTCCTCCAGTCCTGATGAGTCGGAGGAGTTCCCCATGGCCAGTTACCGGGTCCTCTAAGTCTACCATGTATGTCCCGTCATGCAGATACATCCCTATGATTTCTACACTGGCGCACCATGGTCTCCCGAGGATTATGTCGTGGTTCATCTCGTCTAATATGGTCATCCGTTGAAATGACCAGATCGACTCTCGGACGCCCGCCTTGACTGCACATTTGGTGACGTATTCTGAAAACGGGATCTCGCCACCGGCCTCCCGGATGTTCCCCATTACTTCCTTGTTAACCACACAACCGGTAACTGTTGCGAAGTATCTCCTTATAAGTGTGATTTCCGCACCTCCATCTACTAGAGCGCGTGTGTGATGAGTCCCGATCTGCACTTTTAGCTTTCCTACGGGCAACGCACGGAAACTAAGCTTTGTCCCGGGCGGCGCTCTCATGAATTCCCCGCCTTCATGGTCCGGTAAGCTCAAGCGGATGTCTACGAAAGTTTTTTCTACATCCTCCAAATCTCCAGGAATGTTTTGAAGGTTAGCGACTTCTTTCGGAGTTTCCTCCTCCTTTTCCTCTCCCTGTGACCCAGGAATTTCGTCTATCTCCACTCGTCGGCGAGTCAATAGTTGCCTAAGCCCTTTGAGCAATCTGGGGCTGGCTTGCAACATGGTCCGAAAAAAAACTGATACCGCGGTTCCCAGTAACTTGCTAAGAGTGTCGTCGATCTACGACATGGTTAGGATCGGGATTTGATACCTGAATTTTTTCTTGCAGCGGTGACCTTGTCCGTAGGCTCCTCTTCCCTATGCTTTCCGTAAACTTTTTTCGGTTCCCCAGTTTCAGGCTTTGCTTGGACCGCGGTGGGTCCAACAACCTCCTTCATCATTGTATCACGAATAACTCTTCTTCCTTCCAATCCTAGTCGAGTAGTCCCGTTCACTCTATCGCACCCGTCACTTTCTAGGATAAAGTTAACATGTGCCCCGCAACCTCGGGGTTGGTCCCTGACGATATCGGCTATTGGCTCGGCTTCTACCGCTGCTATTTCTAGGTCATTGAGGATGATCATGACACGCCGCATTCCTCCAGGCGAGTTCCAGTTCACTCGCTCCCCCCGAGGCCCAAATATTTCTCCTTTTAGTGACCTGATGCATCTTTTTCTCATGATATCATGGTTGATCTTTGGGCAAGCTCGCACAAAGTGTCCAACCGTTGTGCAGTATCTGCAATGTTCATTAGCGGGGTCTCTTCTATTAAATCCCCGGTTGGCCACCCTTGTTGGGACCACAGCTTCTTGGGGAGGGAGGGAGGGTTGGGATACTTGTGCCTGCATTACTATTAGTGCCTTCTCCAGCCTTTCTATCTTATTGTCGACTCAATGCACACGTTCATGTAGGCTTTCGATTCCCTTTTTCACCTTATCCCCTCCTGTCTTACCGGTCAGATCTATGACTTCTCCTTCCTTAAGCAAGACAAATGACTCGGTTACTACCGTTTTCTCGGCAAGGTCTGTTACCGTACTGAGATCAACATCCCTCGTGCTCACGAATTTGCTCGTCTGCTGGTATGCCGACAAAATCTTGTCCTTATCGAACTCAGAGAACTGCCTAACGAAATACTTGCTCATTATTCGATTTGTTACCCCGGGGATCTCTAGCGCCACCAGAGTAAACTCTCTCAGGAAGTCATTGTACATGGCGAAATTCTTCCTTTGTACTGCCGCTAATTTGACTTCTGTTGCCATCTTTTCTGCCGCCAAATACTTCCTCATCATCAGATCCCGGGTTTCCTTCCAAGACCTGCTCGCGACAACGATAGTCATTATGTCTCGCCCTAGGCTCAGCGATACATGTTGTTCTTGGTGATTCATTTTTTGTTCTTCACTCCATTTTAGTAACGCAACCACGTTCTTGTAGTCTATTAGGAACTCCGTGATGTTTTCCCCGTCAAATGTCAACTTCTTCTTAGCATCCGGTAGGTTTCCTTGATTTTTGTTTAGTGCTCATGTGAGGGACGACACCATCTTCCTGAGGCCACCTCAGAGTTGGTGGTCTCGCCCGCCGTACTAGTTTTTTGCCCCTCCTTGCCGACCCTTTGTCCTTCTCCAGTTTTTGAAGTCCTCTCCGGATCAAACCATCCCAATACCCTTTCCCTAAGGTTCCAGAGTCCTCTCTGGATCCCAATACCAGGCGCGACCAACAGGCGGTTGACCCTGTTGTCAATGGCTGGCGGATTTGTAGTTTTTTCCGCTTCTATTCTAGGAGAGTTTTCTCTCTCTTTCCTTCTGTTGCTAGGTGTTCCTCCGCAATCACTATCCTTACCCCCCTGCCCGATTCCGCCTCGGCTGGCCTTCCGTTCGTCACGCGGTCCTTCCGTCTTTGGAAGGTCTTCGTCGTTTCCAATCACCATTTCCTTAATCACTCTTGCCTTGTACTCCACGGTTCTCTTTTGTACCTCAGCTTGCGCCTTGCGTCCGTGGTTCTCACCTTGTTTGATACAGTTCCATCTGAATTTTGTGGGTTCGATCTCTCTTTATTTCTACCCTCCCTGGTTTCCTGGGTCCCTTGTTTGCTTTCCCCGACTTTTTTCGAGCTTTCTCCTGAGAAGATACTTTTCCTGTTGCCCTTGGTCCCATCCGGATTTGTCGATTCTCTGTCCTTCTGACCCTCCTCGCTTTCTACGGCGCTGCCTCCTATGCCCGGTCCTCCCTCGCTTCTACGATTGCCTGTCTCATCTTCCGTTGTCATTTTGCCTAAATCTGCATAAGCTAGAGGATTTTTCCGGGACACAGGCCACTCGGGATTTTTAAGTTCCATATGCCCCAATCTTTTCGGTTTGCCTTATTCAAAGACGTTGTCCTTTCCTCTTTTGCCGTTGGCCTGTTTTCTTGAAAAAAATATATAATTTGGCCCGCTTTCCTATCAGACTAAAGAATGGTATCCAACTTCCTGCCCCGACAGGCTCACTAGAGCATTCTAGTACGCTTCACAGGATACTCACGATCCCCGGTGACACGTCTGGCCAAAGAGGGTTCCCGTTCCTCCTTAAGGTCATCATTTTCTTTTTTTTTATTATTTTGAGGAGGTTTTTAACCTTTCCGATTACGATGGTCATCGCGGTCTTATCCCTGCATTGGGTTTTACAGAATGCGAATTTGACCACTGTCACATCCCGATCGGCACAGGCGCACCAGTAGAAGGGGTCTTTCTTAGAGATCGAACTTTCGTTCGGTATTCAGGAATGCCCGTACTTCGCCATGTGTGGTTAGGTAAGGTTCGCATCTGCCCCGGCCGACCAGTCTTAGCTGCTCGTGCCCCCTCCCTACTTTCCAGACTACACGCTTTTATCGTTCCGTCCCCGTTTTGCGACGGCGTGTTTGACCGTCTAGTTCTAATGGTCCTTTCCCATGTCCATCGGTGAGCCCCTATATGTAATAGCGTATACTTTAGTCGCCATACTGGCTCGCTCCCTGACGCTAGTCTTGCTTCCGTCCCCGTGGCCCTTCCGGTTCAATAGGCTCCTCGAACAGTTGAGCTACCCACTATCAGTTAACGGGGACCCCCACTTTTCGGTCCTGAGTAACCATGAATGATCCTGAAATTAGGGTTTCAGGGTCAAATTTTGTGTTTTTTTGGGTACCCCTGCTAGATAGCTCTCTCCCATCTCAATTTCTCTCCGAATTATGTGCTCGTATTCTGCATAGGCTAACCTAGGCAACCCTAATATCAGAATGTTGATAACCTCCAGCAGCTCCGGGGCCATGTTCCCCCAGAACGGCCCGTGCTCCACGGAGATGTCATAAAACATCCCGATGGTTTGAGGTGGGAAGTGATCTATCCAGACTATTACTAAATCTGCCAGATCCTGCGTCCTAGGGAGGCTCGCAAAGATGAGGTCTATCATGAATCGGGGGACCTGACTTCTAAGTGGGGTTGCTGGTGCACTAAATTCCCACCAACTCCCTACTTCAACCCTGGTTCGTAAGCCCACGTTCCTCCTACCCCTGATCGATTGACCTATCCGTGTCAACACCCGGGCGGCCCTCCGGAAGACCGGGGCTAGCTCATGACCCTGTGCTATTCCTATCCCCAGCGAGTGCCATCCAATTTCGGGTAGGTACAAAGTCCCGATTACTTCCAAATTAGAGTATAGGTCATCCCGAGGTCCTCGATTAAACCACATCCCGGTCCACAAACATTCCACCATTACGAAGGCGCTGTCCCCTCCTAAGGTCACGACCCGCCATTCTACGTCGATTCCCCCGACTTCGGAACTTGCCGGAAAGGACACTTCCCATCCCCTGCGGTTATTCCAGGGTGGGCCAGGGTACCGGGGCTGGCGTGTTGTCCAAACACGTCTTGCCGCCATCGCCGATTGGTGATTTCCTGCATTGGCCAAACAGAGAGGATTACAGCCCGTCTTCAGCAACTGTTCACCTACTGCCTCCTTTCCCTTTTATGCCCTAATTCTTCTTCTCTGGCCCCTATATTCTTTCTTTCTTAGTTCGTCTTTCAGGGGGCAGCATCTTCCTCTGGGAGCTCATACAGCCGGTACAGATCATCTAGGTAAGTCGGGCCCCGGCCTACTTTCCGTCGGATGACGCCCCACAAGACGTGGTCATTGATTAGTGGGACCCTTGACCTTGTCGTCAAAGTTGCGTGTAGTATACGTAGTACTTCATACCTCTCTCCGTTCTCGAACGACCCCATTTATAAAAAGATTCGGTAGTATTCCCTGTAAGTCGTTGCTTCTTCGAAAGTTAGGTCGGCAAAGGCCGCTGTCGAGCGCATCGGTCCCGCACGCGGACCGTCCCGGCCGCGTTACGCAGGATTTTGCAGGACTTGTCGCGTAGAGCGTTTGCCGCTCCGGCCGAGTGCGCCAGCCGTACCTCTCGCGAGCCCCTACGACAGGACAGGGGCACACGAGGCACCGCTTACCTCCACCTACGGGAGCTGTCACCATCCCTTAGGTGGGCGTATCCCCGCCGAGCTACTGAACCACTTGCGAAGGTTTTCCGTATGCAGTTGCAAAGGTGGCCCAGCCGAGGGCGTTTCTCGTTCGCTGTAGCATAGGAGTTACGCGCAGTCGAACGCTCAAAAATCAAACCCGCACGCGAATCGACACACTGGGGGGCTGAGGTCCCAAACGCGACTCGGCGCCGGTCGACTAGGACGCATCGCGCACACCACGCGTTACACCACAACACTCACACCTACCCACACACAACACATGGAAACACGCATAACAACCACCACAAACAACACCACAACACAACAACACTCGTAGTCCCTTCAGTATCCGACCCATAACTTTATGCAGCGAGACTCAGATAGGTATGCGCGCTGGATTTTTGTATAAGAGCCGTGCGAGTGCATGACCTCCTCATATCGACCAGCCATGCGGGCACTCGCAAACATTCGCGCTGATGGGGTACTACGTGATACTCATAACCTCGCGGCCCTTGTTAACTTCGAGGGTCGTGTTCGACACAGAGGAGTTGAGTAGACAGCTTCAGGGCTGTCGTGGTGGTCGAAATCAAGGGGTTTGACTTTGACGGCTACCACGGACTACAACGTCCAACCATGATAACTTAAAGGAGGAAACAACTGCAGATAGTCTGATAGCCGTCCGAAATGGAAGGGGTAGGCCAACGCGAAAGGTGCGCATGGGTAAGGCCCAAAATCAGGCCCATACGTCGCCCGAAGTTCGAGATGTTGGAGACTCGTATGCGGGTCCCCATAGGCCGATTAGGGATCATTCCCTGCCTACACGTCGCTTCGCGCAGCTGGAGCTTAGGCCTACTGGCCATAACGTGCTTTAACTTTCTTCGCTTGACCCATAACTTTAGAGCGCGGAAATCGACAGACGCTGCGCGCGTGGTTTAGTATAATCCCGCGCAGACGCCGGGTCTGCGCATACCGACCAACCATGCGGACTCGCATAAGCAGTCGTGATGTTGGCGCATTGTGTAGTGCCCATACCCGAGTGGCCTCGTTTGAGCCATGGGGTCGCTCTCGACGCTCAGGCGTTGGCTGAAGTGCGCGCTAAAGGGGGGGGTAAACCTTTAGCGAGCGCAGAACCGGCCTGAGGGCATTACCATCTTCTGCACCCTGAGGTCCCCAATGGGAGCGGGGTAAGATGGTCCCTAGGGCAGGAAGGAATTCGGAGCAGTGGTGAGTTGTCTGGCGCACCACCATCAACGAGCTAAACCTTCCGCCCGGAACTTTATCCTTCCTCCAAAATAAATTAAAGCAAGGAAAAAGAAAAAGACCACTTTAGCGTTAGCAGAAGAAAGCACGAACGCCCCGTCGGACAGAGTTGTTGGGGACAACCCCTCATCCTCGCGATGTTCTCGTTTTCCCGGAACAGCGTCGTGTGCATAAGTAACTCAGCCCTCGTGCGAGGGGTAACCCCCTCTGTGCTGAGCCTAGGACGTCATGTACCAGGACCTCAAATTCCAAGCTCGGGACTAACGTCTGACCAAGTAAATCGTTGAGTAAAGAAAGAAAAACGTAGGCGTGCGGTCGCGTAGCCCTATGAGGGTTACCCGAGCGTACGCTTACTCTGACTATCACATTATCAGGATGGGAAAAGAACAATCTCACTCAAAGAAAAGGTTGTGGGGTAGTTCACTCTCACGACAGTTGTGTGGTTTGCCCATCTGAATCCAAAACATAATCATTCACCAAATACTTAATCGAGATCCTTTCATACATACCTGCAATCATACGTACAACATTCAAACAACATCACACACGCTAAAGGGGTAAACTTTCCAACCTTTTGCAGCTCACACCCTGCCTTATGCACACAAGCCCAATCATTTCCCCACCATTCCTCAACAAAAATACTCTAGCTTTAAGAAATGGCCATTTATAAAGAATCTGGGTGAAAACCGAAGAAAACATAAAACCCGGCAAGGGCCAAGGCCTTAGATTGAGAAGCAGAAGAAACAGGAAAGTTGAGTCGTAGACCGACGAATCGGCAACCGACCTGTTATCAGTGATAACAGAAGAGTGATCCTTTCGTAGAATCAGGCTGAACAATTCGAGCCTTCGATCGAATGTGAAAACCTGCATCACGGTACTGGTCAAAGAGAGTCACTATGTTCAAGCCAAGTGGAGAACGTGCTCCAACTCATAGCCTAACTCCTCTACTAACCTCTCTTTCAGCCTCCTTTATTGATTCTAAGTCACAGAGAATTTCGGCAGCATCTCCTCTAGTCAGGGTGAATTGCCAAGTTTCTCCTAGCCAGAAATATTTTCACTCCTCAAATTCTACAAAATTTCGGCAGCGCTTCCCGTAGAAAAAGTGTCTTTTCATAATTTATATGGGTAAAAAATTGACTAACTCTTTTAGATTTGTATAAATTTCGGCTGCGCTTCCCGTAGGAACAGGAGGCCACCAAGATTTATACAAAGTTAAAAACAAATAGACCAAGCAAAACTATGTTTGGGACTAACTTCTGACACTTGTTCGGTAAGTAGAATCAGCGATAGTCTGCACGACCTCTAGATGAGATTGTGAGTTGACACTGATCCTAACTCCTAGCAGGGTCAGTCCTATCCTGTTCCAAACTTCCCTCCCATCATTCATCTTATCTACCTATAGCTCCAGCTCTCAGTGAGCATCTAAAACAACTAACTTATTTAAAAGATGCCCCAATGGGAGAGCCCAAAACATGCACAACCAAACATCTCTCGCAGTCCCACATCATTTTGAGCCAAGTAGTTCATTAAGTCACTCAGTTCTTTTTTCCTTTTTATGTCCCCCTTTCTTATGGCATACGATCAGACAATACCCTAACCTAAGGGTATGCCTGACCTGCCTAGGTAAAACAAGTGAAGTACGCACAACCGGGCTGCCCTAACCTAAGGGTATGCCCAACATAAACTATATACATAAAGCATATGACCAGACCGCCCTAACCTAAGGGTACGTCTGACTTCTGCTTAACTGACGACATGAAGCATAAGACTAGACTGCCCCAACCTAGGGGTGTGCTTAACCTACCTAGACAACCATAAACGACAAATGGTTAGACCGCTCTAACCTAAGGGTACGTCCAACCCACAGAACATCAACGACAAGAGCATATCACTAGGCCGCCCCAACCTAGGGGTACGCCTAGTTAGCCTATACGATTTAAGTTACATAAGGCAATGCGATCAAACCGTCCTAACCCGGTCTGCCTGAACAAGTACAACAACGTATGGCTAGGCCGTCCTAACCTAAGGGTACGCTTAGCCGTCGTAACAATAATTTAAGTAACCGTGAATACTTGCACAAACTCTATGATTTTCTTTCTTCTTAGGCAGATAGTCAGACCTACCCAACCTAGGGAGACATCCAACTCTGCCGTTTGTTTAGAAGGGAAAATAAAAGAAGATTTATATTAACTCTATGCCTCTTTTGTTATCACGAGCATATGACTGAGCCGCCCTAACCTAAGGGTACGCTCAGCCTGCCCGAGTTACCTTCATTGTACTCTTCATTCACTTCTCTTCTCTTTTTGTTCTACCTGACTTACTGATTGGCTTTCCCAACCTAGGGTGCCCGGTCTGTCAGAAGGTATAAGTTCAATAATATATATCAAATTTTATACTCTGGTTACCCATTTGGTTCATGGTATATGGTTACGCCGCCCTAACCTAATGGAACGCTTAGTCTCATGCCTTTGTTCCCCTCGAAAGAAAACACTCCTCAAGCCCATCAAAAGAAACACCAGGAATCCGAGCCTTCCCAACCTAGGGCGTCATCCTCCTATTCAGAAACCCCAAAGAAAACAACGACTGGTCCGTTCAATCTAGGATAGGCCCAGCCCTCAAAGTTCATACAGTCAGCCTAGCAAACATAAATAAACATAGCACTGAGCCCACACCAACCTAGGGGAGCTCAGCCTTGGGTTGACCCTGTCAAAGCACGCATAACACCTTCCTCCCGCCTTCCCCCAATTCATTCTGTCTGAATTTGCTCAAAGAGTATCTGATCTCTCACATACAATTGTTAATTTAATCTTTTCAAAAGCATGTCCTGACATACATAAAAAATAAAAAGTAATAACCTTTCATAATTATGTTCTCAGATACCCAAAGGATAACAGTTAGGGGAAGGGACCACACATGTTAGACGAAAGTTATACCAGAGTGTTCCCTGTCTCCAGAACCCCGCCTGAGCTCCGGCAGAGCTCCCGCAATTGGTGGGGCAAATCTCCCACAGAGGCCTTGGCGCGGATTACGGGTTTCAATCCCGCCTGCCGCCTTCCTCTCAGAACAAGACTAGACTTAGAGTAAGAAGGGCAGATGTAGGGGTTTCAGACACTCGAGACACGAGAATGGGACTGACTAAACTGGCAAGAGAGGGCCTCGTTGCCTTGATTCGCCTGAGGGCCCTGCAATGATGGCCAATAACGCATAGAGAGATCGATCCAACCACGGCCGAAATGCGGAGTAACAGTCCCCTGATGGCCCTCCAAACTACAGCAGTGGTGCACAATGAGGACCAAAGTCCCTTCACAGCAACAATGCCCGAACAGTGCCTTGTGTAGCAGCAGCACTTGGTATCGTGGCGTTGTAACTCCAACCCCCAGCGTGGCACACCACGCGCCGCGGTGCACAGCGTAATAGCAGTTCTTCAAATGTACAACAACTCACAGTCTATGTGCTGTGGCAGTCAAGGCAGAACGACAATGCACAGTATTTCATGGCGAAGTACAACAGCGTAACACAACAATTTTATCTGCCTTAACTGCAGCAGCAACCAATCAAGCCTCAAGGTCTAGTGATCGCAGTCCATTGCCGTTAGCCATGACTGCAACGACAGACTTACACTAGCACAACAGTGGCAGAAACCTGGACCAACAAGAACTTTGGTCTTCAGCATCAACAGCATTACTCCGAGGGTGGTATCAGTAGGTCAGGTCAACCACTCTTCAAAATGAAGTAAGTCAGTAGCCGCCCTGATCCATGGAAGACGGCAGCATACACAGCAGCTGGTCGTGGCAACCCAACAGCAGTATGGTGTTGGGACCGCTAGGAATATAAAAAAAAAAGGACACAGTTGAAGTCGCGTGCCCGTAACTCTTAACTGAGTAGTCCAACTCCAATGGAGTGCCGAAACTGCGTGCTTAATTATCAGCAAACTGACCCAAGCAGCAGTGCGTAATCGTCGTGTGCACTAATCAGAACAGAATGGCAATACTCAGCAACCTTCTTCGCAACTACAATGGTCCACAACAGCCTGTAGCTACGTGCAGCGTGGCACAGTACTGCACAACACCAAGGCCCGGTCTTTAGCAGCGGCCAAGCAGTGGCCCAAACACAGCAGTGTTCAAGGCACAACTGCGATTGGACCGTTGTTGTATTTTGGACCTCCCTTCAGTTCCTACGGCACGCCCACACTCACTCCCCCTGATGCACCTAACTGTTACTCTGGCCTGCGTTGGTCCGATCACCAGCATTCGATCTGGCGGAAGGCCACGCAGATGTTTTGCACGTGGCTCCACTATTCATAGCAGCTTGCAAGCCAAGGATGAACCTCCCCCTAGATTATGCAAGGACGCAGACCCATCTTCACGGCTTGGTACGTATTGCGCCGCTGCCTGTTTCTTGCCCGTTTCCCTCTCCTTTCTCTCTCTCATAGGTGGATGCATGCGCCTCTCCCTCGACATCTAGCGCTGCTTGTGGCTTGACTCATTCGGCCAGCAAGGGGGCGACGGTTGATGACAATGGTATGAGCGTTCCGACGAGCAGCATCACGGTCACGACTAGTAGCTCAACCCCGACTGCAATGACCACGGTAGTAAGGCAACACGATCCGCAGCGTGTCGGCCACCATGAAGTCGTTTTGTGACGAGCACCACAGTCACGACTAGTGTGAACACGACACACATGATCAGCATGATCTCTTTCGATGTTGGGCACAGCCAAAGCCACGCTTGATAAAAAGTTCAAATTGAGAATGAACCTTTCTCTAATACGTAGTCAGATGCACGCGCATTGCTGCTCGTTGCTGGGCTCCGCAGCTTGATATCATAGCCCGACTTTCAGTTTCTCCCGCCTCGCCAAGTTTTGGTCCGCCTGGTAAGCACTTCCTTGCCTTTCTCTCTCTCTCCCACTTCTCCCATCTCACTACTCGGTTACCCTCCTCTACTTTTTCGGTTGCATTGTGCTTGCTCCGCTCGCTGTCGCGCCTTGTTTCAAGCAAAAGGAGGCTGAATCTACCGCTAGATCATGGAAACATGTGCTTCTTTGCAACCATACGTGCAGAGAGACTGAGAGAGGCTACTTCAGTCGATAGGATGAGCAAGATTGGAATGAATTTCCTGCTAGAACAAGGGCGGATACACCGTCCGCACCGTTTGGCCTGTTTGGTAAGTGGTGCTTAGATTAGTCCGCAATTTGGCACCGTAGCTCAACATTCGGCTCATCCTGCATCGTCTGTTCGGTACTTCCCATGCCGCGGTGAGTTCCCTCTCTCATACCCCGCGCACCTGGTCGTCCATACGACCGGGTTCAGAGTGAATTTCTGCGCTAAACACAACCGGATACACGCGCTCTTTCCCCTGATCTCATTCACCTCTGTCATTCCTTCTTTCGATCCGCCTCCCACCATCTGCCTATTCTCCCTGTCTATCACTCCATCTCCTTCCTTCCCTCTTCGACACCGTCTCCTTCGTCCGCCATGGCCGCGCACCACCTTTCCTTTCAGCCTCTCCTTTTAACCATTCCCCCGTCATTCTAACAGCGCCATCACATTCGCTTGAGGTAAACAACCCAGATTAGCTCTTTCCCTCGCTCGATTTGATTACGAATCGAGCGAGATCTCGTCTTCTACTCCCACTATATCGTCTCCGACCTACACCTCCGCGCTACTTCATTTTCATATCACTTCGTTTCCACAACCTAACTTCACAGGCGAACTCGCCTTGTCAAAAGACCCTACTTTGTCTCTTCCTCCGCTCGATCTCAACAAGAACAGAGCGAGGTCTCAACTTACTTCTCCTATCCTACTTCTCAACGGTTAAATTTTTGCGCTGGTCGCGGCTCGCGCAACGTTCTTTTAAGATTCCAACATTCTCCTAGCTCGCACTTCCAAGCGAGATTATTAGTTTATATTGACTAACCATCTAGCTAGCCTAAGGCGTGCCCTCTAGACGCATGCCCACACACTCTCTAATCCAATCAAAAATGCGAGTGTCACTCCCAACCTCTGGGAGTCGGTTGTGGTCATTCAGAAATGGGACATTCTCTCAGATATTGCTGGAGACGCATCTTCTGTGAGATGCAAAAGTACGCCTAAATACCCTTGTAAGGGTGTTCGGGCCGACGGTTTTTCGGACCCTATTAAGCGACGCCCCCGTCGCGTCCGACAATCAAAACTACAAATTCAACAAAATGACATTTGCTGACGAGGAAGTAACCAATCCGATTCACCGGCCCGATTTCGTTCGAGGTATCATCTCAACATGATCACGTCACGGTGTTCCACTGCCAGGGTTTTAACCTGGGCCTCCCACGTCCTGACCTCGGATTTAGGGGATACTGCATTCCGTACTACAACATACTACCCGCTCCCAGGTAGTAGGTTGATAGTCCTCTCCCTTCGCCGTAGACATCTGCCAGTTCATCGTTGGATGTCCTATTTAGTCATCGTCCCACGTACGGGGTCGTAACTTAGGACGCGGGCCCTAACCGATACCTCTTTCGATTCCGGGGCACCTTTAGTCCCCAAATGGTAATGCTTACCATCTCAAATATCCAATTGCAATGAATGCCCATCTTGGAGTCTAACACAGGTGGCTTCAGGTTTCCATCTTGGCCCACCATGGAACGGTCGATCACGCCGAATCCACGGCCCACCGCGTTTTTATGTAGCGATGGTGCCCTCATTGGTTATGCAACGATAAGCAATTCTCCCTACCTGGGAACCCGAAAGGGTTCCGACTCTTGACTTAATCGACCCCAATGACTTTCCCTCTAGCTAAGCTTCTCCGGGCGACCGACCCTTCAAGACTTAACTTTTGGTGAGCCATGGTCCCGCTGCCAGGTTGTGCCAGTCAGCGGCCCTCGCTGGGAGTTAGGTTCTACAGTTTCAGCGATGCTAAGTATAGCCCCTTAGCTTGGTCTCACAAAATATGTCCCTTAGACCGACTTCATTGTGGTCTGGCATTCTCTCTCAAAAGCTTTCAGCATAACCAAAGGATCACGTACCAACTGCCCACGGGACTACGTGCAGGGATATGGCCTTTCTTAACATTCCAACAAAATACTCAATAAACCCACAAGGTCGCGCCTCCCTTACTTTGATCAGGGCAGGTAAGGTCACACGTCTTAGGGACATCTCCCAAATGCTTTCCAGAATTCCATTACAATTGCCAGAAGTTTTCCATCCATAATTTTTACAAAATTTTTGGCCTTTCCTCGTCAGACTTACATACACATAAAAACTTCTCATCGTTATAGCATCTCATCGGAGTGCTCTTCCACAATTTCACTTTCACATAAGAAAAACCCAACCAGCCATTGAGTTTTCTTCTTTCGACTTTTTAAATTACACAAAAGACACAACTTTAGCTATGGACTTCTCATTTATCATCGCTCATGCCTTTACAGATTACGACATAAGTTTTTCTCTCAGACAGACGTGAGGTGCACTTTCTTTCACTGTACTTATGACTTCGTCTGCCATTGTGACAGGTATGCCTAAGTACAAAGGAAGATGGTGCAGATCAGGTCATTTCAAAACCTTTACTTCATCACAACAATCATTCATATGGGCAGGTCCACAACCATAGAGTGAGTGTGACACACCACACAAAAAAAAAGATGTATGAGACCCACACATGTACATAGAATGTGGGGCCTTGCGATAAGCAAAGGCTCATGTCCATATCGAAAGCTCAAAGTATCGTACAAAGGGTCACAGTATCCAACAAAGAATCAAAATACCCAAACGAAAAGTCAAAGTAAAAAGTCAAGGTAAAAAGAAATCAAGATCTCACACTGCTCTGAACGAGAAAGAATCATAAACCCACACAAGAGCACTATCTAAGAACATTCCACACCACACTAAAGAAAAACGAAAAAGGTAAAGTAATCAGAGTCACACTCAATGTTACCCTATGTACAACTAATCCAGAAAGTCTATGATACGAAGGTAAACATCTCAAATTTAACTCTAGTTACTGATGTACATGGGTGTGATCCAATCCTCCATGTGTCCTCATATATACAATAATCCATCAATTACTAAATCAGAAATGTTTTATACATGCTAGCTATAGATCTTTCCGGACCCTATCAATGAACCCTACGCCTAATCACTCATGACCATCTGCAGCTGCCTATACAACTGCGCCCTTACCCCATCACGAGTCCTAAGAACTGGGTTCCCATCCCTATCCCTCCACCTCCCGGATGAATCTCTGGTACTAACCAAACCATCTCCCTCATCTTTGAGGCTCTTGGGGCAGTCGTAAGATCGACGTCTGCCCTTCTTGCAGTAGAAGCACTTGCTAGTCTGCTTTTGCGACACCTTGTCCCCTCCCTGCGAGGGTACAGATGAGGGGGCAGTCGTGGCCCCACTTGTGACCTCCTGTTGGGGAGCCTCTTAAGGAGTAGGACAGGCCGCTCTGTCGTCTGTCTGCGTCACCTGCTCATCTCCTCGTGCCTCTGGCTCCGAAGCAGTAGCCCAAGATCCCAATGCCTCCTCCAGTCCTGTAACAAGAGGCATACCCTGAGGTGTGGTCGACTCCTGACACTCCTCCAAATTTTCTCCCTCAGCCATGACTTGCCCTCCAGTCTCCTGAGCTTCCTCCACCCTTGTAACTTCTCCCTGAGTGATAGGCGGAGCGCCTTCATCTCCAGTGGCCTCTACTTGCTGCGTGCACCTGCTCAAGTGCCAAGATAGAGGGCATTTGCCATTCAAATTCATTGCCCTCTGCCTCCTTTCTTGTGGGTATCTCCTCAGGCTGCAACATCTCCTTGTCTAGCAAGGGGATCTCCTCACCCTTCTGCTGACCTGCCCCCTCTTCTTCCTTCTGGCACTTGAAGGCTTCTTCTGCGGGCTGTCCCCTTATCTCAAACGCCTGAACCTCTGTCCAGTCCACCACTGCAGTGGGAGCCTGCTGTGCACACCTGGCCTCCAGGTCCTTAATCCTCTTCTCCCACTCTGCTTCTTTCGCCTGAAAAGAAGTCTGTTGCACCTGCAAGTAGGCCCTCAGAACGTCATTGACCTTGTTGAGGGTCTGGTTGACCTGTCTGATGGCCTCGTTGCCTGCCCAAAGCTCAGTCATTTCTGCCTTTATTGCTTCTGTTTCCTGGCTTGGCTTTTCCAGCTCCTTCTTCAGGGTGTCTACCTCTCTCTCCCAGTCCATCCTCTGTGCCACCTTCGTCAGTCTTTCCCCAACCTTCTCATCTGAGGCCTTGGCTGCCACAAAGCCCTCCTTCATAAGGCCCTTCAGGCTAAGCAAGTCTGTGGAGACCAACTTAACCCCCATCTCCTGGTGATGCTCTCTAGGTCCCCCTGCAACCTCCAACAACTTGTCAAAGGTCTCCCAAGCCTTCGAAAGCAGGGGAGGATCCTCCTCTTGAATGCAGACTCTCTTCCCCTTTCCGTTCCTCAATTCCACAGGATGCTCTCCTTGCTTGATCTTTTCATGCATTTCTGCAAGGTTTTTCAACCTAAGTTGAATTTTGATCTCCTTCTCCCTTGCAGCTATCTCCTTTCTGTCATGTTCCTTCTCCATTGCAGCCTGATCCTTACTCTGCTCTTGTCCTTGTGGCTCATGAGGCAGCTCTTGCTCCACGCCTGACATAAGGCAGTCCTAAGCAGGCTGAGGGGGTGCATCTGATCCACCTGGTGCCCCTCTCTTCTGACTCCTCTCTGCAGTCTGCCTCTCTGTCTGATGTGCCCTGTCAACATTCTGCTCCTCTCTCCTCTGAACCCTCTCAGCATGCTGCTCCTCTCCTCTCTCTTGCCTGTGGGATTTGTGCTCTCTCCTCTGTCCATCCCTCTGAGTGCCTGAGGTCATGCCCTGCTCAAAAGTCCTCCACTCTGTAACCTGTGGCTCCTTCCTCTTCTTCTCCATACTCCTTCTCTCCTCAGCCAGACGTGCTGGAGTATAGTAGTTCCAAAGTAATTTCTTGCAATGGCCCTAGCTTGTGGCAGGCTCCACAATAGATCTGACGAAGGATCTGAGGTGCCGCCTCACAAACAGGAGAAAGCCTCCCACTCTCTAGCACCGGTCTTCAAAGTTCCTATTTGAGAGTTGCTACTACCACCAAGATATGCAGCGGGACCTGCGTCACCTGGGATCACGCTGCAAGGGCTGCGGGCCCCGCACCCCTCTACTCTTCACGACAGCCGAACATAGGCCACACACCCGGCATCATGGGACCAGCAAAGTACCAATCCGCCACTGCTGCAGGCACATAGGGCCTTGTCCCATCTGAAAAGGCACAGCAGGGCGACCCGAACCATGCTCAAAGCCTCGAATTTGGTCTGTCCTAAATCTGCATATTTTGCAGATTTGGAGTCGCAGTGTAAGCATTCCCGGTGGGACCAGAGAGATGCTGAACTGTGCCAGGGCAGAGTGGCCCAGGGCGCAGCGGTAGCTAGCTAGCCACATGGAACCCCTCCCCATTCTGCTGTTTTATTTTTTTTTAATTTTTTTTTAATTTTATTTTTTTGATGTTTACTTATTTGAGTTACCCCTTTGGTTTCAGGTTGGGATGCGGCCCAGGCGTGGGTTTCGAGGCTGGCAGAGGTACCAGTAGG
>BFEA01000192.1:232888-255528 GCA_003427395.1 Chara braunii
TCCACCTTTTCGGTTTTTTATTTTTTATAATTCTAAAAAAATATCATTTTCCCCAAAAAAAAATATGTGGTTGTAGGGATTAAAAATCCCTACAACCCCATATATATATATATATATACACATATATATGTATATTCTTTACCCATTATTCAATTCAGGAAAAAAATGGTAAATTCTCGTCCGCGGCGTGGACCAGGTCGGCCGCAGACGCAGCCGTATATACGGCCGTCATTCGAGCTGGACCCCGCAGTTGCGTCCGCGGCTGTTTCATAGGATCACATTACTCAATCTTTCGAACAGACAAAAGGATAACATAAGGGCTTGCTACAATTGTCATCCACATGATCACAATCTCGCCATCCCAGTTCAGCGAGTCAGACTAGTTCAAGTCGGCTGATACTCACAAGGCAGGTCCGGCAACTGCAACCGATCAAACGAGTGGAACACGAAATTTTTATTAATGCCAACAGTCTGAGTATAGAGAGAAGCCTTCTGCTCTAGCTGTGTAAATCACTAAAGCTATCTACAGCCTACTCTACTCACCGACTAATTGGTATGTGAACGGAATCATGAGAGAAAATAAGATTTTAGTGGTGAAGTGCAGGCTGAACCGGGACAAGAGAGAGGGATGGGAAGGAGCATGCTTGCATATGGAAATGTACCGGCAGGCTCAGAGAGAACACGCAGTCTAGTTAACTGGTAAAAAGGAATTTGTCGAATATGTATTTTATTTTTATGACTATAATTACATATTACACAACATTGGTTCATTGCTAGAAACTGTGGAGCAGGCCAGGGCGAGACTAGGGTGAACATAAAGGTGCCCAAACTTACCTGCGTCCCAATCAACAAAAGTCACTCAACAATCTACAAAGAGTGTCTCTCAATGATTTGAAGTTTTCGTAACGTTTTGGTGCCAAGTGATCAGTACTCGGGAATTCTCAACTCGATTAACATTTGATCGACCCTCAACCAACATTCAATCAACATTCAGTCGTTTGAGTTACTTGAGCCTTCCAGTCAGAGTCAATCAGCAATCAATCATTCCTTCGCTTGCCACGTCAAATATCACCCAGACATTACTCTCGTTAAAAAACAAAAGAGATCAGTTTCAAAACCAGTATCCACCCATGAGTGTAGTTCACTTATCTCCATTTAGTAAATCAGTTATGACCAATCTGAACAGAATTGCTTCAAGAGATGCCTTTCAGTATCAGTATGTCAGTGCAACTGGCTTCAAGCGAGCAGAACTATCTATCTTTGTAGTCCACACTTAGTTCGCAGGAGGTGTCATCCATGACTTGAGGGTCTACTTGAAGAAGAGCAAGGAAACTCATGAGCACTTTGACTCGGTCTGGATCATAGCTGCCAGACATCTTGAGGAGAGAGAGAGAGGGAGTTTGATGAGAGGGGTACTAAGCTGACCCGCATCTTCGGACCCAAACTCTACTCCGATTATCCCAAGCCTCCATTACCTTTCATCCTTATAGACAACTCTTGCTGGGGTGACTTGGTTGATTTGACCAAGAGGTACATTTCGCCTGCAGCTTTTGATTATGAGGCGGTGACCGAGCCGTCGGAGTTTCAGCATCTCAGACGAGGGATTTTCTCTCAGCCATATCTTCCTACCCTATGGGAGGAATTTTGTGCTATGGTTGACTTTCGTATTATGGGACTTGGAAGGAAATGCTCATAACTAGCAGGCTTAAGGTGGCTCTACGTCGAAAGACCACAACCTCAGAGGGTTCGTAGACTTGGCCGGAAGCACAAGAAACATGCAGCAAATATAGAGATTGAGTGTGAGATTCAGAGGGATGAGTGAGGACTCTTGACTGTGGTTGGCAATCCTCTCTACAAGTGTGCTTTCTGAAATTATTGTGAGTTCTCATTCTTCCCTCATTTAACCTTGTCTTTGCTCGAGTCAGTCAGTCTTGCATCATCTACATTGCCTTGCTTGATGATTATGCTCTCTGATGATTCTGTCACAGTTCTCAAAATTAGTAAATTGGCAAAATTGAAGCATGCATGACAAACCAGGGTATTATGATTATTATTTGTATGATTTTTGTTGTTCCGAATCAAAATAAAAAATTCCTAAGACCGGGGACCGGCGAAGACCGCAATAAAAGGGTCTCGCTCGAAGTCGAACGTACACAACAGGAAGAGATTGAGTTTAATTAATTTATTTTATTTATTGCGAACAACATCCAAAATCCTGCGTGACAGCCTGTTGGCTTTCTGGTTGCCCGGAGGGGCTCGACTGGAAAAAGTGCGACAAAAATGGTGTCGTCGTCGAGGATATGAAAAATTTTCGTGTCCGGAACGGGCTTAGGTCAGTAACAACTTTGAGCCTTTGATTAGGTCATGAGAACTGTTGACAATGCCTGAATTTTCAGATTGATTTTGACATTTTGAGTGAGTCTTTATTTTATTGAAAGTTTTCAGTCACTAACTGAGTCTTATCTCTGTATGTGTGAGGTACCACACTGAACCGGAGGAGGAGACTAACATTATTTATTGGAGAGGGTCAGGCTTGATCACATGTATGCCTTATGAGCCCCTGATGTCCTTGAAGAACTAAGAAAGAAGAGAACGACTTAGAGAGTAAGAGAGTCCATTAAGAATGCTAACTGCTGAATCACTGAAAGAGCTCTCAAATTTACTATTAAAGGGGTATTTCCCTATCAGTATGAGTATTGTTGGGTTTACCACTATGGTAGTTCGACCATCTGTGTAGTACTGACTCACTTCTTGGAGGGAGATATCTATGATATTCGTCCCTACGTCAAGAAGGGAGACTGCAACGATGGTGAGATCTTTAATTGGTTATGGAAAATTGTTGTTCAGTCTATCTACGATGAAAAGACAGATCTAATCAAATGAAAGAAGAAAGTGGAGTGGGGGTTAATGCCTATAACTTATAAGATAATTCCAACTCCTCTTATTCCTGAGAGCTACCGTAACGGAAGTAACTGGTTGCCAGTAATTAACATGGTACTGAGATGGACAAAATGAGAAGGCAGTCATGAGAACAAGAGAAACTTCAGCAGAGGAAATCGGACAGAGACGACTGGAATTTGGCAGAGGTTCAGGTCCGAGCAAGGAGAACGGCAAGTGCCTCCTCAGATCACTGAACACTATAGGTGAGAAAGAGGTGTTCCCATACAAGATTGTCAAGTATGAGATGGTCGAGAGTGGATGAAAGCAGAAACGGTTGTATATCCTGACATTCTACTTTACAGACTTGGACATATATGAGGTAAAGATCTATGTTCGTAAAGAGATAACTGCTGACGGTGCCTATGAGAGATGTTGGGGATTTGTTGAGGAAGTTTTACTGAAAGAGAAAGAAAGACTTGAGAAAGAAAATAAGTGTTTCATTGAATCTACTCGGTTTGTCGTCTTTGAGGGATTCCCAACTCCTCCTTTACCTGATATTTTGTCAAAAAACAACTGGTGTATTGTGATTGAGTTTGCATTTAAAGTGAGAAGAGACCAAAGACACAAATGAGTTAATCGTACGTACCTTTAAAAGTGAAACCCTAGATTAGGTTGGGAGGTGAATATAGGAAGTTGAGTAAGGAAGATTCTGATAAACTGCTTAATTCCCTTAATTCTATAACAAAGAGAGCGGTGATTCCTTACGAAATCGTGAGGTATGAGACATTAAAGAATCAGGGATGAAAACTTGATAGTCACGGTATGTATGTTCTTACCTATTATTTTATTTACCTTGATGAATTTGACATTGGGACCTACGTGTCACGATATAGGTTTGGGGAGTGTAGGAGTGGTCGATGTTGGCAACGAGCGTCAGATATAGTGTATGATGAAAAAAGAAGGCTTGAACGAGTAGGGGAGAGCTTCTCTTGGAGTACTTACGTCAGACCTTTTACTGGGATGCCATCTCCACCTGTTGAAGGGCTTATGTTCGGAAGGAATAATTAATCAGTCATGATAAATTTTATAGGAAGGCGAGAAAGGCTTAAGAAGAGTACTCTCAACAGTAAGAATAATTGTTGTGAGAGATAGACTTTATGAAGTAATTGGATCTAATAATCCCTTTGTAATCCTGAGATACGAGACTTGTGTAAAAGAAGGAATAATATTTCACATTCCGGTAGTCAAGTTCCTCAACACAAGGAGCTTGGATGTTAAGGATTTATGCTCCGATATGCCTAGAGACGGGAGTTGATTATTTGGAATGCCGGTTGGGGGTTTATATCAGTCTTATAAGGACAAAAGAGTGGCTAAAAAAATTACAGAGGAAAGTAACTTGGGGAGAAGGAATAAGGCAATTTGAGAGACTCCCTACTTTTTTGACTACTGATGGTTTTGACGACAGGAGAGACTGGATGTCTGTTCTGGAAGCCATTGTCATAGTAGGTAATGCAAGGGAGAGTTACTCCGTAGTGATGACAAAGTCCTTACTCCTAAATACTTTTGAACATCAGTTCGAGGTCCCAGACTATATTCATCATGAGATCTACCTCTCCTGATACTGTTCATGATGCTCGATAATGCCTGGTACAGTTAAGCAGCTAACATTCGGGGTTGTATTGGAAGGTAGAGTTGTTAAGACAGAAAGGGTTCTTCAGATCTCAGACAGAAATCTCTCTACTTTAGATGAACTTGAGTTTTTGTAACCTTTCTTTGATCGGATGAGAGATTCTGCTTTGAGAGTCGTCATTGACCAGACTGAGATCAGCTACTTACTGAAGGTGGTAAAAATGAAAATTACTGAGAGAATATTATATCACTCTTCTAGAGAACGAGTCTCTTTTGCCAGAAGAATCAACAGCGATTTGTATGCAATGCAATTTGACTATGACATTATAGACCTGACACGATACTTTATGATTCGTGGTACTGTAAAAGGGTATAAGAGAAGATTGAGTAGGGATGATAAAAGAGAACTGATTGAATATTATATTGGAAGACTGAGAAGAATTGCGTTGCCTATGATCACCACCCAGTGTATTATTGCCTACACTCTCCATATACAAAACTCTCAAGGGGTAGAGCAAACAAGGGAAGAGAGAAACGAGTCTGTATCCCTTGCAAAAAGAGTAAGAGATTGAAAAATAAGAAAGAGGAGGACAAAAGTGACAGAAAGAGAGGTAAGTGAGTATCAGGGAAAATTTATGGTCCAAAAGGCAGGACGGAGGAGACCCAACTCTTCCGCGGGGACTAACGAAGAGGCTCTGGTTGGTGTCATACGAGAACTAGTCGAGAGAGTTGACACAATAAAAGGAGGGTCGGATATTGCAAGAGCAAAGAGGCTAGATAAGAGGATTCCTTGCTTCAGAGGACCTCAAGTAAATGATTTCTTGGATGTGTATAAATTATTCGGGCTCGGTTATGATTGGACAGACAAACAACGACTCTGACACCTTTTGTCTTATTGTGACACTGATTCGAGGTTGGTTGTTCAAGAGTTGATGGAAGGGCTACAACATGGGAAGAGGTCAAAGAGAGGATGAAAAGGAAATTTGAGAAAGACTTTGTTCCAACCACTACCAAGGACGTACTCAACATCAGAAGAGCTAAGTATGACACCTTCAATGTCTTCCTTCAAACTTTTATCAAAACAGCCAGGAGAATCCCATATTTGGACGAGGCTCAAAGATGTCATATTTTTCTGACTAATTTAAAAAAAAATGAGAGACAGACTGTTCTCAATCAAGCTTAGCACTACCCTCTCAGATGAGATGAAATGGTGGCAATAGTTAGAATTCTGCCTACAGTCTCGCACAAGAAGTGGTCACTGGATCAGATTAGTACACTGCCTAAAGACTGGGAGACTGAGAATGGTATTAACAGATGGAACAATTTGAGTGCATAAAATCTTATTCAACGAGTTATGGCCATTACATGCCTGCTAACCATGTCACTGATGAAAAAGGGAAGAAGAAGGCTGAAAGTGAAGATAAAGATAATGATGATGATAATGATGGTTATGGTAAGAGAGGAAATTCCTCCAAGTCAAGAAAGAACAGAGAGAATGGTGGAAAAGAGAACAGAGAGAGACGAAAGTATGATGAACGTCCAAGGAAGAGTTTTGTCTGTTATTATTGTGGTGAGGGAGGTCATACTTCCACCTACTGTAAACCCTTAGAGGAGGATGTGAAAAGTGGGGTGGTGAAGAAGGATGCAATGAGTCATGTTTTTGACTTATTATGAAATTAATGATGGTTAAAGTTTAGGATCCCTTTAGAGTGTGAATGTCGTGTAGTGAGGACAAAACTTACCTAAGTGGGCCAAGATAAGAGAGTTGCAATATCAGTAAGGTTATTTTATGAAATATGAATATGTACGAAGTAAGGTCAGTATTATGACAATTCGGTATGTTGAATGAAGTGTTGCCCTTTCTTAACAAGAAGTTTGAATAAAGAGATCGACAGAGATGCCAGAAGGCAACGTCGATGGGGTGGGAAACAAGTTGACGATTGATGATTTAGTCGAGACCTTGGACAAACGAGATTTAATGCGAGGCAATGTTCCCAAAGTTGAAACTTTCCTGTTTAGAGAGGAACGGGTTTCCGATTGGATGGAGTTGGTTGAGAAGGCAATGGTAGGTATGGCGGATGCGGTAAAATTACAGCGCATCTGAAAGTACGTATACCACGGTCTTCACAAGGAGGTGAACAACGTTATAGCGATGACACATGATAGTTGGGACAAATTTAAAGATGGAATGTAAAAGAAGTTTGGGTTGGGGTATGATCTACTTACGGTGGCTGGTTTGGAGGCAATGAACAGAAACGACTATACCACCGTCGAAGCCCTTGCTGAAGAATATAAGAAGAAGGCAAGGAAACTCCAAGGATTTTGGAAGAAGAGCAGTGCGCTATCTTCCTTGGGTTGTTTAACGCATCTGAGGCTTAGGAGTTGACAAAAGGAGGTGGGGGTTGTGAAAAACTTACCTGAGCCACGATCGACAAGGGGGTAGAGGAGGGCGACATGAACCAAGTCCATCAATTTCAGATGCGCCACCATAGGCGAAAAAGGAAGGAGCGTGATGGAGTCGTTATAGGGACTCCGGGGGTAAAAAAGATTATTACTCGCAGAATTGGGTTATAGAAAGGACTAGGTGGTGCAGAAGAAAGTGGTGACCACTGTCCAAGGAAGAGGTAAGGAGCAAGTTATAGAGGAGGTTGGGAAGGAGGACTATGACGATGAAGAAATGGTGCCCCAACACCTTCTGAAGGCGCAATGAAAGCAGCGCAACTGAGCGCAAGGCAGACAAGGCTCCGGAAAGGGGCAAGCGCCCCAAGCATTGACAGTAGCCCCACCTAGTGCAGCAACGACATCAAGTAGCATAGGGCCTTCGCAAGCGGGACCGCCACAATATGGACAATGGTCGTCCTATGGACTGATGGGGCCATGGCCTGTGTTTGACCACTATGTGCCATGGGGAGTGGGTGGTCAAGTTTCGCCTAGCCAGACAGTGTCTTATTCGGGGCCACAAGCAAGTACGGCGCCGCCAAGTTACCGGCCGACGCAGGCCCAACCAATGGCACCACCTCCACTGTCCATTCAGCAAAGCTCGCAGGCTAGTGTGGCAGGAGGAGGGAACCAAGAGCAAGGCAACCAAGGAAATGGGGGTCGAGGTCAAGGAGGCCGAGGTGGCGGAAGAGGACGAGGCAGGAATGGTGGGGGCCGAGGTGGTCGGTGGAATGGCCAAGATGACTAGGAAGGGGATCAAGAGTATGGGAGACCTCGCTTCGATTGGCGGAACACTACTTGTCGATATTGTGACAAAATCGGTCACACTTTGCGTTTCTGCCAAAAGAGGCGAGATGATGAGACAAATGGACTATCTCCTCAAACATAGACGACGATATATATGATCAATTTGGGAGTACATTGACCCAAAAATCACAGGCGAGGCGAGGAAAGAGACCGTTAGGTGGGCAGCGGGGTGACCAACCATATTCAGGCTCTGGCAGGAGAAGGAAGACCCGTCTATAAGGGTGGAAAAGGTAAAAGAAAATGAAGAGGTGACCCATCGACTACCGGTGGGGGTCATAAAGGAGGAACCTATAATCATTAAGTCAGACGACGAGGGCTCAGAAAGTGAGATGAAGTTCGCATCATTCCTCCTAGGCAAGATGGAGGACTTGTGAGGGAAGATGGGAAGGTACCAGCAGAAGCTGGTAGAGATATGCAAAGAAGCAAAGTTGCAAAGGTGTGGAAGGTCGATCTCCCCAAGGTCTTCCTTTATGAGTCTGGGTCTGAGTCGGTACCGACGAGGCAAGGGTATCATGGGGTTGCAACGGTGGGGTCAGCGCCTAGGTCTGGTACGACCTTTAGGCCCCCTACATTGCATGGAAGGGTACCACGAGCGGCCAAGACCATTGGGCAGAGTAAGGCGAGCGCCGGTCAGGAGCCTCATTGAAATGAGTTTGAGAAGGAGCGAAGAAAAAAAACAATTGAAATTCAAGAGGATGATGATGAAGACGAGGAGGATGAGAGGCTCCACCTCGAAGAAGATCGGCGAGCGGAGCAAAAGGTTAAGAAAAGAGGAGTCAAGGAAGAGGCCGAACCAATTCTGCGTGATAGCGTGCCAAAGAAGAAGAAGTATGTGGTTCGGTTGGAAGAAGGCTTTGATGTAGAGAGAATGGTGGATAGGTTGCTTGAAGGTCACAATGACCTCATGAACCTGAAAGACATCCTGACTTCTATTCCAATCCACCGTGATGGGTTAAAGGTAAGGCTTTCGCGACAGTTAGTGCCAAATGTCCATCTCAGTACGATTTAGCTAAAGGAAGCAGACTGGACAGAAACGGGGACAAAGATGGACTGGAAGTGCGTAGCATGCGGGTTGGTGAATATGATGGTGAAAGGTTCCAAGTGTACCGCAATGGTGGATACGGGCGCGGATATGAGCATTATCAGGGAGATGGATGCAATTGAACTAGGTATGAATATACACCACTCAGATTGCGGCATCCTGCATGTGCCAATTGCAAGGCAGTGTTTTGTGGGACTACTTTGGATGTGGTCATCGAAGTTGACAAAGTAAAGGCGAGGACTTGTTTCTTCATTATGTCGGAGGTGGGTCATCCCATTCTGCTTGGAAGATCGTTCCTGTGCAGATTGAAACTTTAATTTTCAACAAGCACGATGAGACGATGTTACTGCTCTTGTGTGATTCAGCCTATGGAAATTATGAGGTCATCACTTGCCGAAACACGGGATCCAGGAGTGTGTGGAACCGGCCTAATCCTGGCTCGTTTACTATTGAAGAGTCAGAGAACGCGCGGCTAAGGTTTTTGGAAGAGTCGAAGGAGGAAGAAACGGTCAAGGTGCTGTTGCTTAACCTAACTGATGTAAATAGGGCCATGGAAATGGTGGTAGCACACGACATGGCGGACCCTGAGGCAATCAAGGCCTTGAGGGAGCAAGTGTTGAAGAAGTCTTAAGTGGGAGAAGTGGAGTTGATTTATCGGCTTACAGGAGGGAGGAGAGATCCTGTGGTGGCACAGGCGCAGACTCTAAACCGACCTTTTTTAGGGGACGACTCAAGCAGGGTTCCCAAAGGCGGTACAAGACTAAAGATAAGAAGTGTTGTCCAATTATCATTCTTGTTATTGAAGATGAAGAAACTTATTATGAACGAGAGCGAGGGTTGATACGGCGAATACGGGAACAAGCTACGAATGGTCCATGTCGTATCAACAAAGGGAATGAAGGGAAGTTGATAGTGGGAGAGTCTGGGTTTCTTTCACCTCAGGAGCAAGCTCTGATGGTAGGACTGGTGAAAAAGAGGCATTGCGTGTATGCTTTCGATCAAGACCAACGCGGGAGGTTGGACGTGGACAAGATTCCAATGATCCCGATCCATACCGTACCGCATGAGTCGTGGAACTTAAGAGGTGCGCGATACCCCAATCCTGACGACGAGAAGAAGGTGGTGGACTACCTAGACGGCAAGACGCGGATGCATGTTGCCGATTCCTCCAGCAGACCGTATACGTCCCCCTTGTTTTGTTCTGTCAAGCCTAATGAGACGCTACGGTGGGTGCAGGATTTACAACGGTTTAATGTTGTAACAGTACGGGATGCGGGAGGCTGACCAAAGGCCGATGCACTATCTGAGTCATGCACAAAAAAACCTATAATCTCACTTATATACCTCTATTCTGGGTATGACTAGTTTCCTGTTTACCCGCCTCATAGGCTAGTAATTGCGATGCATACGTCAAGAGGGCTAATTCGCATGAATGTAGCCCCATAAAGGTGGATCAATGCAGTGGTGATGGTTCAAAGACGCATGATCCGGTCCATGCAGACGGTTAGTCCACATATCACCCAACCATATATCGGTGACTTAACGGTGAAGGGACTAAAGGAGGAGGAAGAAGATGAAGTCATGCCGGGAGTCAGGCGTTTTGTTTGGAAGTACGTCGAGGACCTTGATAAAATATCTAGCTTGCTAGAAGAGCATAACCTTACGGCAAGTGGGCCACAATTCAGGCATTGCATGAAGGAAGCTAATATCTTGCGATTTGTCTGCAACGACATTGGTCGACGGCCAGATGTAAAGAAAACAGACGAAATTCTCAAGTGGCCAGTATCATTCAATTTGAGAACAGATGTTAAGAGCTTCCTCGACACGTGCGGATTTTGGAGGAGCTTTATCAAGAACTTTGCCGCCAAGATGGGGCATTTGAGAAAGTTAGTGCGTCAGGATCAGGAGTGGGTTTGGGGTGAAGACCAGGAAAAGGTTGTGAAAGGCATGAAGGGGAAATTCATGGAAGGAAGCTTGATGTTGCGGGCACGAGACTATGAGGACACAGAGGTAAGACCCTTTATCATTGAGACGGACGCGGGACCGACTGCCTTAGGAGGAGTCCTGGTTCAGACAGACACTGAAGGGAGAGAGAAGCCGCTAATATCTGAGAGCCGGAATTTGAATACAATTGAGAGGAATTATTCTTAGTTCAAAAAGGAGGCTCTCACGGTACTTCCCTGCCTAAGGATCTTCTGAAATTATATTCTCGGCAGAAGGTTCATCTGGAGGGTAGACCGAACTGGGCTTGCTTGTTCCCTTAAGAGTTATACTCCATCGGACTCATCGGTTGCCAGGTAGTTGACTTACATCTGGATGTTCAATTTTGAGTTGGAGAGGATTCCAAGAAGCAAGAATAGAGCAGATGGGTTGAGCCGCATCGACTGGGACAAGCCAGAGGAAGGGGCCGTAGAGGATGTGCCAGCAGTTGACGGTTATTGGATCAAGAGGCAGACATCCACCTCCACTGTAACGAGTGGTCTTTCGAATGCCTAGATGTGTGGGTCACCCCATATGGTTAGCGCCAAGGGGATATGAGCAGAAGGCAGAGTTAGTCCTTAAGCCTTTTGAAGAAGAAGATTCATGGAGAGGCAAGGACGTTCAGTGGATGATGGAGTTGGAATTGGCGGGTACTCATAGTCTGGTAGAGGACGTAAAAACGATAGAGGAAGATCCTAATCAGGTCGAAAGGCATGAAAAATTGATGAGAGGAATGTATCTCCTCACCAATACTCTTCTGCAAGGGGACTTTGATCAGAGAGGCTCGGCGAATCCGATTGAGGGCGAGGATCTAGTGTCAAAAAGTCAGGACAATGAGTTTGAGGAGCGAGAGATTAAGGAAGCGTTTCGTGCAGAGGAATATGATGGGATCTATCTAAAATTGGGACTACTTCTACCGTGCGATATGAGGAATAGGAATGCAAGCGCAAAAGCCGAGAAAATGAGACACATTAATGTGGTAAGGGAGGGTCATCTCTTTATAAATAGACAACACAAATGGTTAACGACCACCTAAAATTTCAGAATGAAAGATTCTGAAGTGGTCTGAAACCGCTGAAATGGTCTGAAGGCACTTCAGGTCATTTCTGAAGTTTCGGGTGGTTTGGAGGACAAATTTTATGGGTTTTTTTTTTTTTTTTACCCTGCCTGTTTTTTCAGCCACTTCATGTCATTGCAGAAATTTCAGGTGGGGACCTGAAACCGCTGAAGTGGCCGAAGCTTTTGAAAGGGGTTTCGGGTACACCCATCCAACCATTTGGATCCACCATTTGGATGGGGGTACCTGAAAACCCTTTCAGAAGGTTCAACCACTTCACGTCATTTCAGAAATTTCAGGTGGGGACCTGAAACCGCTGTAGTGGCTGAAGTTTTTGAAAGGGGTTTCGGGTACCCCAATCCAACCATATGGATGGGGGTACCTGAAAAATCTTTCAGAGTCTTCAGCCACTTCAAGTCATTTCAAAAATTTCAGGTGGGGACCTGAAACCTATGAAGTGGTTAGAGCTTCTAAAAGGGGTTTCGGGTGCCCGCATCCAACCATTTGGATGGGGGTACCTGAAACCCCTTTCAGAAGCTTCAGCCACTTCAGGTGATTTCAGAAATTTCAGGATGGGACCTGATACCGCTGAAGTGGCTGAAGCTTCTGAAAGGGGTTTCGAGTACCCCTATCCAACCATTTGGATGGGGGTACCTGAAACCCCTTTAAGAAGCTTCAGCCACTTCAGGTCATTTAAGGAATTTCAGGTGGGGACCAGAAACCGCTGAAGTAGCTGAAGCTTCTAAAGGGGTTTCGGGTAACCCCATCCAACCATTTGGTGGGGACCTGAAGCAGCTGAAAGTGGCCTGTAAATAGTGTGTGTTGTTAACCATCTCTCAGAGACAAGTGGGGAATCCCATAAGGATTGTCTGTGGAAGGAATCGACAGATCAACATCGTGGCGGCCTTACATGATGGCATAGCAGGAGGGCATTGAGGAATAAATGTCACATACGCCAAGAAAACGAGTTGTATCACTGGATGGGATACTAGACATGGTCATTAAGTATTATCAATCTTGTGTACCTTATCAAGAGGGGTTGTCTCAAAGGTCAGGGGAACCGCTGCATCCAAGGCTAAAAAAGGAGGTAGGTGTCGTTATGCATATGGATCTGTTGTTTATGTCATTTGGGGATAATTGTTATAACTACTTCTTCGATGCACGTGATAATCTTACGGGTTTCGTGGATGGCTAAGCCATCCGTACGAAAACCGATGCGGTCTTGGTAAGTTGCATCGAAGAGTATTATCTGCGTTATCCCTTTCCTAAGGAATTTGTGATGGATAGAGGATCGGAATTTACTTGTCTAGAGGTGCAAACTTTGCTGTCAGGATATGGTGTGGTAGCAAATTATACCACAACCTCGCACCCCCAAGTTAATGCGCCGGTCGAAAGAGGGCATAGTACCATCACAAATCTCCATGTCAAGTAGACGGAAGGCAGAGCTAGCCATTGACCAAGGTATTAAAGGGCAATTTTCTTCATAAAAAACGTCATAGTTAGAAGGACAACTAAGTACACGCCTACTACATTGTGGTATGGAAGGCATGCCACTTTCCCTATTGAGGGGTTTATGAAGACCTGAAGGCACCAAGACTTAGAAACCAACCTGTCCTTTGAAAAGTTGCTCGATATTCGAGTGCGACAGGTGGGAGTCATTGAGAAAAGGATCCAGGAGGCATCTAACAAGGTTGAAAGGAGTCGTATGGACGACAAGGCTCGATGGGATCAGATGGCATGCGTACGTAAAGCACCTTTGGCGGTAGGGGATATAGTACTGCTATACGACTCATCCCTAAAGAAGCAGTGGTCTAGGAAGCTCGACAACGGTGGCTAGGGCCATATCGGATTGTGCGATATGAAAATTTTGGAGCCTACCAGATCGAGGAGTTGAACAGGACAGAGTGAAAGGATTGGGTGTCAGGAACAATGTTAAAAACGTTTGTGGTACGAAAAGAGGTGAGATAAACACTCTAATTCTCTATGATAGAACCCCACCTAGATAGTAAGTGTCCTAGCTAAGTCTCAGAGAAAATGAGAGGATAAGATGCATGGGCTGGATATGTGCTTATTTTGACTTGAGTAGTTTTGCTCGCCTGTTTGCTTACCCCTTTGAGTGTTTGTCGTCTCCTTTGCCTGTTGTGCAAGTGTGACTTTACGAAGACAGTCATGTCGAGAGGGGGGAGGGAGATACGGCCACCGCAGAGACCATTAGGGCCATCAGGGGGATACGAGAGGCATGGGTCATACCGGAGGGAGCACACGCCTGTATACGATGATGGGGATATAGAGCTCTTTCTGGACGAGGTTCAGGATTATGTGAGGCAGCGACAGTGGACCTTATCAGAGATGATACGGAGGTTGAGAGGAGTAGACAGACTTGAGGAGCCCATCGCGCAAATTCGCAGGGAGGCTCAAACTTGGCCAGAGGTGGAGATGAGGATTCAAAGGTTGAGACCTTCACCAGTGGGGTCAAATGGAGTACCGATCCTCCTAGAGATAGAGAATATGGAGGAATTTATCCCTGCTTTTGAGCAGTTCATGCACGACCAGGGCATATTGAGAGATGAGTGGATGCAGGCGCTGGCGCTATGGACAAGGAAGGCGGAGAGATCATTAGCCAAGCAGATCCGAGATAGGGCACGAGATTGGGAGGACTGCAGGGCATGCCTGAGAGAGTCATTTCGACGGCGAGAACCAGAGCGACCTCAGCCTCGGGTTGAGAGGAGGCAAAGGAGCAGGAGACAGAGGGATCCTGAGCCGAGAGAGGTTATATCAACTCGACGGGGACGGAAGGTACTCTCCTGACGAGTCGAGGGACCAGCGCGACCCACTCAAGAGGAGGAGGCATATCCTGAGTGTGGGCTCAGGCGATATTTCAGCGCTACACCGAAGGAGAGCTGCGGGATTCCCTCAACATGCGCCAGACACAGATGAGACGACATCATTGGGAGTATCGCTACAGAGTCTCGAGGCACATTTGGGCGTTTCACAATAGAGGGTCCTGCCTTGTGAGACCGATGCGCTCGACAACGTGCACTCACTTCGCACTCTCTTCATGTCGTTGGTTCACACATTGTTGCGTGGTCCCAAAATGGACCAGCAATGCCTGTGCCACACCTAGACCATACCGGTTCACTCAAAAGGTCATCGCCAGACTTGCATCGCTCCTAAAAAAATAAATAAACAACGCTTCATCCCGGCTTCATCCCGACATCGTATAATACCACTGTGATCGTTGCTCCTCAAAACAATATGCTACCATCGTGCCGCTGAACAGGCAGCACCTCCCCTTAAATCATTGCAGTTGACGTGTCCTCAATCGGATAGCACCTCCCCTCAAGCACGGCAATATCGACACCAATGCTAACACCGCACAGTAAATCCAGCGATATATCCCCTTAAATTGATAGCGATCCCCACTAAAAGTGTTGTTGCGCCACTGGCGCCATGCCAAAAAAAATGGCAACCCTTCCCCCTCAAAAGAAAAGGTTGCCGCCGAACCAAGATTTCGACAGCATAACCCCTGATGAACCCTTGCCGTTCACTGCACCATCCAGCCCTGACGCAGCCCACCGGTTGCAGCACTAGCGCAGTGGTGGGGCAGTGAGCTCCCAATCCCTGGCTATGGCTGTCCTCCCTTCACTCATGAACTTCCTGCAGACTTCCACTCTCCTCTCCAGCAGCATTGCCCCACATAATGTGATGGAGCTCAACCTGCACTTGAAGTGCAAGTGAGAAGCATCACAACCTCAACAACTGTGGGGCAAAGTGTGTGGGTTGCTGACCTTTATAGCCAGCCGAAGGACTGTGGGCAGTAACTCGCCCTGCAGTCAAAAACTCGGAACTGGTTTGGGCCCTTGATCTGAGCCCACGATCAAGGGCCACTCAGGTTAATGTTCCCCTAGGGGAACTAAGGTCATTCAATCCCTGAAGCATCTGGCCTCCCAGTCAGGCTAAATGCTTCACGAAATGGTTGTATCCAGCCATTGCTGAGACTGTTCAAAAAACGTACAGACTCAGCCCCACTCACACTCATATACACTCACCCACTCGTCTACTCCTTACCAAAGCCACATACGTGGCTGTTTTTATTTTTTTTCCTCCCTTTTTTCTTTTTTTTTCCTTTTTACTTACCTAGTGGCCCCTCATTTTCGGCCTCAGTCATTTCACAGAGTCGAAGTAGAATTAAGCTGAGGGGGGCCTTCTGCCCCGTGCACCAGTACCTAGGCGCCTACGGCGCCAGGTTCGGGCGCACCAGAATTGTGCAGCCCATTTTCAAAACCAACGGGCACAGGTAAACCGAGCGGAGGGGAAAAGACCAACGCAAAAGAAGAAAAAACAAGAAAAAGGAGGGAAAAAAAACTAGACTAAATTTAAAAGCAAAAACAAGAAACAAAAACCAGCTTCCCTTCGTAGTGTGGTCGTCCAAAATAACGAGCACCACTTCAAATAGCTGCTGTAGTACGCATCAAAGAAGGGGGGGGGTTAAAAGAAGCGTGACGTTGTATATTTCCCTATTCTAACGATAGATTCATCGGGTTTTGCTCATCCCATCGATGGAGTACCATGAGGTCAACCGCGGTTACCTGTTCTCTCTCTCTCTCTCTCTAACACACACACACACAGACACACACACACACACACACACACATACACTCACACACACACACACACATACACTCACACACACACACACACACACACACACACACACACACACACACACATACACAAACACAAGTATCAGTGTATACTTCCATGTTCTAGCACTAGATTCATTCAATTTTGCACATCCTAAAAAGATGGAAGTCCAGCCCGTTCGTCAAAACGAACAGGTATCTCAAGAACAAAAAAAAAAGAAAATATAATCAAAGATACTAGAAAGAGATATAAATAAAGAAAATCTAAAGCAAATGTAACGAAGAAAACTTAAAGAAAAACTAAAAGAAAAAAAAAGAAAAGAGATTACGTTGAAAAAAAACGATTGCCCGTTCAAAACGGGTACTGTTAGATATATTGGGGACTAAATGCCCCAACCAGTTGTGTTTGCGCCATTTGGCGCTTTGTTCTTAGTTTTTTTTTTTTTTTCTTTTTTTTTTTTCTTTCCTTGGCAGCAGCCAACGGTCACGTTGGGTTCGTGGGAAACCCACGAACAGTGGAAATGCCGATCAAGGTTGGATCCCCTACGGGATCGACAAAATTGGTTCATTTCTGGATTTATGCATGTTATCCTTGCGCAGGGATCACCTCAACCCCCCACGGCTGATTCTGGTTGCACGATCCTGCCGATCGCACGACCAAGATCGGCCGTGCCCAAACTGCCCCATCTCGATGGCTGGCTCTAAAACAGCTAGCCCAGTTGGGTATAGTCGGATTCGTTCCCTGCATCAATGGCATAGCGGTCTACTGTATTTACTTACTGGTCTAGCTCCTTTCACAAGAGCAGAACCAGCAACCCTTCTATTTGAAGGGTTGCGCTCAGTAGGCCGCCCCTCCTGCCCGTGGCCCAGAAGGCCCTGCCTATCTGCCTGTCTGCCCATTTCCCGTGAACGACTGCCCATCCACGGTTAGGTGATAACCCAAACGGGTAGGCCTCGGCACAGGCTCGTCGGCCCCCTGGCTCGAAGTCAAACCCCGCGAACCCAAAAAATAGTATAAAAAAAAAGTTTCTTATTCCTCGTGCATCACGCCCCCATACCTCGCGCGACCACTCTTCTATGCCTACTTAGACCATGAATCGCCCGTAGGATAGGTTATTTTTACATTTCCACATTCGCACCTATCTGCGACTCTGCTACAAACTGTCAACTGCCACCATTACTTTCGGACGGTGCATGTGTCTGGACTAAGGTTCAAAAAAGGGTCTGTCTCTCGGTCATAGGTTAGTCTGAATAAATTTCTGGCAGACATCAATCTCATCAAGTCCTTCAATTCAACGAAAAGGTCAGACAACGTTTTAGGCTGGCTTCGTAGGAAAACGGAGAAACATGAAAACCAAAGATTTTAAAAATTGAAAACCGTAATGATTTTTGACAACGAGGATGCATGAGAGATTTTCACAAAGAACATGTTATTCGTTAAAACATGACATTATATTTTAAATTGGTACCCACTTGCTATTAATTTCAGGTTGAAATCACTATATTTTAGACGTGAATGAAACTTAGGTTATGAGTAGTGAACCCAAAAACGTAACTGAGAAGTCATAAATCGGAACTTAAGTGAAGATTCAAGACAATCACAAAATTAACGAGAATCCATCACACTTGGAGAAATTTTGTAGCTTAAGCGTAACTGACATGATATTGTCATAAATTGAAACTCAAGTGAACAATCAATGCAATGAGACACTGAATGAGAAGGTTGAACTCCGGATTGCATCGCACTTCGATCAATTTTGTATGAGCATTGAGTCGGGCATATTTTACATGACATTATGGCATGTGTAAAGTGAAACTCAATCGAGCAATCACACATTGAACGGGATGGTTTAAGTACGGATTCCGTCGCACTTCGATAAACATCCTACTCATGACGACAATTTAATATTTAACTTATTCGATTCAAAAAATTAATCAAAGATAAAATAATTGAACCCGAACGTGAATGCTTGAATCGCCATTGTCCAGTCCGACATCAAAACTTAAGTACAGAGTTGAGACAATCACATTAAGAGGTTCGAATTGTGTAACTTAATACATTGAGGCAATCACATGATGGTTTAAGTATGAATTTCATCGCACTTTGATAATTTTTGTAACTCAAAAGACGTAACTGACATAGCGTTGTCATAAATTGAAACTCAAGCAAACAATGAACGCAATGAGACACTGAACGAGAGTGTTGAAGTTCAACTCTGGATTTCATCGCAGATCGATCAATTTTGAATGAACATTGAGTCGAAGGTATTTTACATGACGTTGTGACAGACATAAATTGGAACTCACTTGAAAAGTCAAGGCAAACACATTGTGAACGAGATGGTTTGAGTACGGATTCCGTTGCACTTCCATAAACATTGTAAGCATGAAGGTAGGTTAATATTGTATTTGGTATAAGACTATATCTTCAACTTTCCTGCCCGCTTACGCTAAGGCACTTGCCATGCTGTTTACGTAGCCCTAAGAGGCGGCAAAAAAAAAGTTGCTTCGCTTTTATTCTCTAAGGCTTTTCTCTGATAAACCTATGACGAGCCTGCGGATTCACCAATGATTTAGAATTTCCAACTCTAAGTCGTTTCTAACATATAGCGAAGCGATTGAACTCTCATGTTGCCATGAGAGAGACTCATCTTGAGTCCATACAATAAATTCAAAAACTTCAGTACTTATCATAGATAAGGGTCGGGAGTTAGTTGCGTTTTCCCACCCTCCGAACCGCAGATGACAATTTAACTTATTGAATTCAAAAAATTAATAAAATATAAAAGAACTAAACCCCAACTTGAATGCTTGAATTGTCATTGTCAGGTCTGACATCAAAACTTAAGTACAGAATTCAGACAATCTCACGAACAGGTTCAAATTGTGTAAATCATGAGAAAGTGTAGTATGAACTTCATTTGAAAACATAAAACTGCATGCATGGTAGCGAAAAGTTTGTAAACTCATGATTTAAGTAGCTCTAATGCTACGAGAAGCCATGATCTAAACTTTCGAAAAACGCTATCATTTGCAAAAGCATCTACGAGCGTCCCTCGCGTCCCATGAGAACCAAACTCGTACAAGGCATTCATTGATGACCCGAAAGCTAGGGTTTCCGGCTCTCCCTTCGTCGCCACGTTCGAGAGCATGGAAATATATTTCATCCTTACAAACGTATCAACATCAACAAATGACTTACCAATGGCATCACGCAAACAGCATGCCACTTGCTCTTTCTCACGCCACTTGTCACCCTCATTAATTTGACCGACAATCACTAAATCGGACTGTCTGTTCTCGTAGACTCGTAGAGGATGCGAGGAGTGCCCATACTGCGACCATTGGTTCTAAGCTTGTTATGAGAAACAAGCACTACGGCGTCTACCAAAGTTCGCTTCTGGTTCCCACATGCCACACATAACCCCAAAAACTCTCACGATAAGCGAGACTTCATTTTCCGGGGAATGCAGTGCGGGACTGTTGGAAAGGCGAACTGTCGGAAAAGCTAGTCCGGGTCAACTGCACGACTTCGAGATGAGAATGCAATTGTAAGACTTGTTTGGTTTTCATATCTGACACATATAGGGGTCTACACAGGGAATTCTTCATTAGATGAGAATGCAAAGTCAGCTGGGATCCGAAGTTGCAAGAACAGGGGTTCCCCGAACAGCATAGACGAGGCACTGTAGAAGTGCACCATACCAAACACAAAAACTTTTTTGTGTTTCATGAACACAGGAGATGACGGTGGAAGAGCATGAGCTCGCAATAATGAAAAAACAAATCGGGGTTTCAAGGGGGGTGACGAGGGGATCATTATCAAATTTTGTTTTCTCCATTATTCACAGTCAACGAAGCCGGTTGAGGGAAGAAAAAAACGAATGTTGCTTAATGTGGACGACACGGATTTATAGGCGGACACACCGACGGATCTGGCGGAGGTTGGGGCTGTAAGTTCACCGGCGGAGGTTGGGGCTGTAAGTTCACCGGGTCCCCACTCGTCAGAGTCGAGATTTCCGCGACTGTATCGATTGACTGTCGAACTCGAACTTTTATAACTGCAAGGAAATAAACAAACACGCCTCTTGGACCCCTCACCAACCCCTCCAAAACCCCCGACGCGGTTTGGCAATAAGGTTTTGGGAATGTTAACTTTTGCAGACAAAATGTAGAAAGAGGAAGGCGGATATGTGGAGGCAGGTGCAACGATGGCTGTGACAGAGCATGATCCCCAAAGTCCGTCGGGATCCGAAGTTGCCAAAGCAGGGGTTCCCCCAACAACAATGACGAGGCACCGTAGAAGTGTACCATGCCAAACGCGGAGGAACTTTTGTGTTTCATGAATGTAGAAGTTGACATCAGATGAGCATGAGATCGCAATAACGGTAAAACGAATTGGGGTATGCAGAGGGTGATGAAGGGTGCATTAGGAAATTTCGTTTTTTTTATCATTTTAGTCAACGTAGCCGGCGCGCAGAAAAAGAAGAGCAAATCTTGCCAATTGTTGACAGCACCGATTTCTAGGCGGGTACATCGATGGATCCGGCGGAGGTCGAGGCAGTAAGTTCGTCGGTGGTGAAGTTCGGATCCCGTCGAACTACACAATTAGGTCTCGTTTTGGATACGTTGTTTCGGGACCCCGAATGGTGAATTCTACAGGCCATTTCGCGGTTGAAATTATTTTTTATTTTTTATTTTTAAATATTTTTCCTGGAAAGATCACGACCAAATCTACAGATCCTCAAATTTATAGACTTTTTTACGAGTTGTTCTGAGCGTAAAAAATCGCTGAAATTGGGGTACTTTTCTCGTTGGCCTACAAGCTGTCGACTGTCAAAAATGGGAAAAGTGATGAATTGGCGCGTTATTTATTTCATGGCCTAAAAAATTTTATTTTATTTTTTTGATTTTTTTTTTGAAGAGATCACGACCTGACCTACATCATATCAAATTTTCAGATGTTTGTTTTAAATAGTTTGAGCGCGAAAAATCGCCAAAGTTGGCCCTCGAAAATTGCGAAACTGGACTCGCATGTGCCTTCCGGTCGGCGCCCCCCCTAAAAACCCACCCTAACTCACCGGAATGCCAATTGTTGTAGTTCGTCGGGATCCGAACTTCATTGTAGAGGCCTCAGCCAAACCAGAAGGCCAGGAGGGCCTGGTTGAGATACCGCCCACCGTCGATGATGAAGTCCGGATCCCGGCGAACTACAACAATTAGGTCATGATCAAGAGACCTTATTTTCGGACCCCAAGCGGTGAATCACGGATGCCATCGGACGAGACTGAGCAGGCCGTGGGACATGTGCCTGGGGTGAAGTGGGTGTAATCTCAGCACGTGTCGTTGAGTGCGATTTTGCTTTAGTTCGCCGGTATCCAGACTTCATCTTTGGAGCCTCGGTAAAACCGACACGCCTGGAGGGTATGGTTGGGATACCGCCGATCGTCATATGGTGAAGTACGGATCACGGCGGACTACAAGAATTAAGTGTGGACACGTGTCTTGCAGACGTCCTCCGATAGTCCATTACTGTTTAGACGATTACACAGATGTAGTAAGCTTGACCATCACAGTGTCGCAAGCGAGTCATGCTACGCTCTCGCACACAAACACGTCCACCCGTCGACAGTTCCTTCGAAGGCGCACTGGTTGACATGTGCACGTTCTCATGATCATGCGCACACCATGTCATTACACAATCACTGCGCACAGCGGGTGACATTTTTCGATATCGAACAATGTTGTCGATAGAGAACGAGGTTCCGCCCAGAGAAAACATCCGACAACGAACAATGTTGGGACGCAATGATGGTGTGAACATTTTTTTTCATTAAACAATGTTTGCGTCATTATTGCTTTCTTGCATTGTTCGTCGTCGGATGTTGTCTATGCCATGCGACATTCTGCAGCGCGCATTCGCGATTGCGGCGTGTAGCATGATGGCATTGTGTGTCACTAAACAATGTCATCATTCTAAACGGGGCAATCGCGAATGCACGCTGTAGAATCGGTTTGTAGTCGGCAAGTCGCGCATTAGGTTGATTGATGTGTGCGCATCCGATTGATTGAGTGATTGGTGGAGGGATAGAATGGTAGAAAGAGCGAGAGCAATAAAATGGTGGAGAGAGCGAGATTGAGAGCGAGAGGGAGAGAGAGAGAG
>BFEA01000192.1:255618-260618 GCA_003427395.1 Chara braunii
GGGGGAGAGAGAGAGCGAGGGAGATAGAGAGAGACTGGTATTCGCGCATTCTATTGTTTGATTACTTGGTGGAGAGAGCGAGAGAGAGAGGTATTCGCGCATTCAAATGGATGTGGTATTCCTGTATTCCATTGACGATTGATTGATTGGGGGAGGGAGAGAGAGGGTGAGAGAGAGATATGGAGTGTGAGAGAGAGAAAGAGAGAGAAAGAGAGAGAAAGAGAGAGAAAGAGAAAGAAAGAGAGAGAGAGGGAGAGAGAGAGGCGCGGCGCATCTCACGCAATGCAAGGTATGGCCGATGATCCTTGTGGAAAGGAAGGTGAGATAGTCCAAAGTCAGGCCAGGGCACGACTTTCATCTATTGCACGCTTCTGTTCCCCATGGGCCCAAGACTGTCGATCAGACGATGGCCTGCGTCGGATGCGCCGCGTGTCGGGCGGAAGCAATTTTTACTCGCGGATGAAGATCGCAGGTGAAGATAAACTCGCGAGCGATAACGCGCCCAGACGCCATAGCCTCTTTGGTTCGGCTGACACGCACCTTGCACGTGGTGCATGGTGGACAACGATGGTGAAACACACGGTGGAGGCGGTTGACAGCGCTGGCGTTGCGGAGCTGCTCGGCTTGAAGAAACTGCTTGCAGAATAACATTGCTATTTGGCGGTTGATGCCTTCAGGGTCGATTCGGTTGTCCCACATGCCGAAGTCGAAGCTTGGACGTCCGATGCGCGAAATGGGAGCCAGGATATGCATCATCGTGAGGGTTACCGCCGACTGGGTCTGCGCAGTTCCTCCCCCGCTCAACGAAACGAGTCGTGGATCACGTGAATTTGACGTCAGGAGGGCCTCGTGGAATTATGTCATGCGCGTTGTCGGCGCGAAAACCCTTACAAAGGTATCCGCCCTGGTTTTTGCAAATGACAGAAAAAATGAGTTTGGCTTAAAGTTAAGTATACCGCGCGAGGCGCGGCTGGCCTGACTGTACGCCTTATGTAAGCCGGGTATGAAGGGTTAAAGCATTGAAGGACTATAAACTATTGTTTGCTAAGTTGACTTGGGGCTGGTGAGAGTATTTACCTTAGTGGTTGGAATTGCATGTGGCTGAGTGAGGCTACTACTTGGTCTGAGTTTCAGTTTCACAGGTAGTTGCTCTAGAGGCTCGCCACGTGCTAAAGCGATAGGAGTTAGTCTCAATTCCTGCATTTTCTGAGCTAAGTTTATTTTACTTAGATCTATTCTCGTATTTTTTGGGATCTTTTATTGTACTTGGCTTTGTATAAATTTTGGTAAGCTACTTTCTCTACGGGAAGCGCTGCCGAAATTTCTGCAAATCCAAGGAGTTAGTCAAACTTTGATTTTTCAAAGTCCAACTTGTCTAAAGTTCATATATGGCTTAGTAAAAATTCGGAAAGTCTCCGTTTTTAGATGGAGTGCTGCCCAAATTTTTGCTAATTCAGGGAGTTAGACAAAATTGGACTTTAGAAAATCAAAGACTTGGAAAGACACTTTTCCTACGAGAAGCGCTGCCGAAATTTTCTTGATTTAGAGGAGTTATATTATATTTTGATAGGTGGCGATTCTGGCGATCCACCCTGAATAGAGGAGATTCTGCCATTAGTCTACCTTTGCTTTGGGCGCTGGCTTAGAGGTAGGCCTAGACTTAGTCGGCAGATAATTTTGAGTGAGAATGTGCTATGGAAGTTCATCCCCCAAACGCTGATGATTTAGTTTGGGCATTGACCTGTCTTATGATACAGGCCTTTCTTGGACATTTGATTCAGGAGATTTGATTCAGGACTTGGACTAGTTTCAGCTTAATCCACAAGGACCATCTTCTGTTATCATTGATAACAGGTCGGTTGCTGTTTCGTCGGTTTACGATTCAACTCCAATTCACTCCTGTCACTCAACCTAAATGCTTTAGCCTTGTGATTTGAACTGTTTCGTTGTGTTTTCACCCGGACTTTATTGAATGGTCATCCAACAAAAGTACTGAGTATTTATTTAAGAGTTGCACGAGTGAGGCCTGTATGGCTAAAGCGAGGGGTATGAGCACAAGGAATGATTGAAGTTGACCCCGTGTAGTGCGTTGACTTTTGTTGGATCTTTGATGTGATTGCAGGTATGTTTGTGGTTCGGTTTCTGGATGTGACTGCCTGCTATTACATACATATATGGCTGAGAGGAGACCCACTGTGACTGTGAGAAGTGATCGTCCTATATAAATAAGCCATATATATATACATATTTATAGCCTTGGGCATGCGTGCAGCTTATTGTGATTGTGCGCAAGGATTAGCCAGATTATGACTTGAAAGAAAAAGGGAGATCCCCTTTTATCCTTTGCTTCTTAGAGGTTTTCATGGTCGGACGTTGGTCCTGGGCCGGGATTCAAGGTCCTTGTCCAGGATATCCCAAGCCCTAGACTCTGCAGGGAAGGAATCTGCCCCCGTGCAGAGCCTATTTGCCCCACTCATCACAGAGTGCAGAAGAGGGTGTGTGGTCTTCAACCACACTTGGCGGTTGTCCAGGGTCGAGAGATTAACCCTCAAGGCGCGTGTCAGCCGACACTTGAGTGTCGAATGCGACCCTCGAGATAAACGAGGACCGCATGATTATGGGCACTACATAGTACATCATCATTGCGACTGCTTGCGCACGTTTGCATTGCGAGTCGATATGAGATAGCCCTACGTCCGCGCAGTTTTAAACTAAGTCTCGCACGTGACGCCTATTCGATTTTCGTATCAGAGAGTTATGGGATGGTGACTAAGGGACTAGGAGTCTTGTCGCGTAGTGTGATGTGCGTGCGCATGTGTGTTTTGTTTTTTTTGTGTTCATAGAGTGCTGTGCGCATGGTGTGTGGGATGCGTCCTAGTAGACCGACGACGAGTCGCACTTGGGACCTCAGCCCCCCAAGATGTCGTTTCACGTACGGGTCCGATAGACGTATTACCTCGCGTACCCCTATGCTACAACGAACGAGAAACGTCCTCGGCTGGTCCACCTCTGCGATTGCAACCGAGTAGCTTTCGTACTGTGTACTGGTAGCTCGGCGGGGATACGCTGTCGGAGCAAACACCCTTACAAGGGTATTTGCTCATGATTTTGCATATGATACAGTATCAACGCCTCTCGCCGTGCCGAAAACAGTCTGGAGTAGAAAGTGAGAATTTTTCTGGCTCGGTGCTGTGAAGCAAACTTCTTGACCATTGAGGCCGAGATTTCTAGGCGACCGTTCACAGTGATATGACGTATATAATAACAGGTGAGGGTTAGTGAAAAATTAAAAGTCTCCGACCGCCAAGGCCGGAGGGTTGTAATAGAATAGAAGAAGGTCGCGTGCGATGCATCGACCACGATCTAACTCAGTCAGAGGATCAGGCGGTGAGGAAAGAACAAATTAGATCGAGTCCAAAAACGTCAAACCGACCAGTACGGGAAGAATCTGCTTGTCGCGCCGCCGTAAGCTCGAAAGCGGACTGAAATAATAATATAAGCCCCGGCCGCGCGGCCAGGGCAGCCAATAGAAATGAGCCACCACCACACCAAGTGGCGACGACCGGTGTGGGCCTCTAAAAATGCCAACTGTTGTCTTCCTTTGCGCGGCCTCAAGTGCCGCGCACATTTACCTCTACTGGTGTGATACCTGCATACCCGCTACTTGAGTGTTTTCCCTATTGCAACCTTCAATGTCACAACCGCAGGTAAGTACCGGTCTTTTAGGTCGTCCACTCCACCAAGTGCCTTTTGCGGGTCACACACACGCTCAAGTCAACAAAAACTCAAACAGGTACTCAGATCGGCGAGCGTGCACACGCAAAGACTTAGGAAAAACGGGTTCAGTCCATTGGTTGGATTGAGCCCCAATATTGTTTATGTACTGAGCTGCTCCCCTTCTATTTGAAGTGGGAGCTAGCTCAGTAGGTTTAGACGCAGGACTGTTAAGCGTAGGGTACGGGGATCGAGTCCGCCCAACTACTGAGGCTAGCTCCTTTTATAAGGAGCTCCTCAACATTTTTACCCAGGCTAAGTCGGTCGGGGCTCGACCCCGTGCACTAGATATCAGAAGTTAGTAGTTAGTTGGGTTCTGTTGTGCTGGGAGCACGACAAGTGGCTCGAGCAGTGAGCCCGTTAGTTAGTACTTAGTTATTTTTCCTTTTATTTATCTTGTTTTTATTGTTATAGTTAGATTCTTATTTATTGTTTTTTCTTTTATTTTTATTTTTGTTTTTATTTTTGCCTGTTACAATTTCGAGCCCCATATGGTAGATTCGTACGGCCGAATCTATACCGTAGTCGCGGTCGGGTTCGGTATCAAAGACAGGCGCTGCCTGTGTGCCACAACCGGAGGCGTGGCCAAGCCCGCAGAGTCGAAGACGACTCTATGGGAAGCTCACTCACAGGCAACGGGGGCATAGTGCGATTCGGCCCATACAATCACGAAGTCGGGGGGGGGAAAGAGGAACTCGACAAAGAAGGAGTAGAAGAAGAAGAAGAAGGAGGAGGAGGAAGAAGAGGAGGAGAAGGAGGAGAAGGAGAGGAAGAGAGTCGAAGAAAGATGGCGCTAGTAAACAAGGAAGATGGCTAACGAGCATGACTGCGTGACGAGGAAAATGAAGCTGCGCAGAAGAAAGATGTGTGTGAGCGGGTAGAGTGGTGAGAGCGGGGGCACGGCGCGATCAACCGACTCAATCGTGAAGTCGTGGAAGGTGAACACAGAGAAACAGGGAGCAGCGCAAGAAAGAGGAAGGCGGGGTGGATAAGCAGAAGTAGGAAAGGAGGGCGCGCGAAAGAGAAGAGGAACGCGGCCTGGAAGAGAGAGAAATGAAGCAAGCGGAGGTGGAAGTACCACGCAGCGAACGAGAAGAAGAAGAAGAAGAAGAAGAAGAAGAAGAAGAAGAAGAAGAAAAAGGGGGAGGAGGAGAAAGGAGAAGGTGGAGAGAACAATACTCACCTGGCCATGCCGCAACTGATGGCCTCGTGAGGTGGGATCGTTG
>BFEA01000192.1:263118-266009 GCA_003427395.1 Chara braunii
GTACCGAGGCAAACACAGGTAGTCGAAAGAATAGGCACAAGACACAGATGAAAACGCAAATGGAGAGACAGACGGCGACAGACAACAGATAAACAGCAACAGATAACCACCCAAACAGACAAATACCATAAGAGGGAGTGAGAGAGGGAGAGAGAAGGAGGAAGAGGAAGAGACAGGGAAAATGAGGAAGGACAGGGGGAAGAAATTAGAAAGAAGGAGGAGATAGACTGCGCATGAAAGCACAAGAAAAAGGAGACAAACCTGGTCCGCCAAATATGGTAAAACGTCAGAACATAGACTGAGAAACACAACTGATTTCCGAGCCTTGCCAGTGGAATAACTGCTTAGCTGGGTTTCGGCATATTGATGAGTTTTGTGTATGCAAATGTGTGTGTATATGTGTGTATGTGCATTGACTGTGCGTGCGTGTTACCGTAGTTCATTATACAATCAAGAACAGTCGGACACACGGTCAGGTAGCCGGACAGACAGCGATGGACGTACAGAACAGGCAAGACAAATACAAAACAGACATGCAGAACGGAAATACAGGCTACAATCAGACTATGATCCGACAATAAACAAACAGGAATAGACAAACAGATAGATACGAAACACACAAACAGACAGACCTACTAACAAAGACAGACTGACACAGGAAAATATAAGCTCAAACAGATAGACTCAATCTGACCGAAGATCCGACAGACGAAGTCGGACAAGCGAACCGTCAGACAGCAGGCGGCCATAGTCGGGCTGCTGGGCGCCAGCGGGTACAGCAGATGATCGGGTGGTCTTCAGAAAGTGAGGGGATGTGTGGGATAATCAAGGTCTGATCGAGGGTGACAAGATACGTAACTCGTACATGAAAGAGAGGTCGCCGATGGTGTGGACATTCATGTACATTGGTCTTCGTGAGTCGAAGTGATCCTGTTGTGTGAACCAGCTCTAGCGTAGGATAGTAGGGTAGAGTAGGCGGGGCGCTGTACGCCTGACAGATAAAGCGACTCTGGCTACGGTGTTGATGTGGCCTGCGGGCTTGGACATTGACTCATTACTTCATTGTATTGCTCAGAGTGGAAAGATACTTGGTGCATTTATACTATGTGCTCGTGTAAGATTGCTCAAATATCCGTCAGACCCGCAACTTGGTGTTTTGCATATCGCTCACAATCCTATTATTATTATTATTATTATTATTATTATTATTATTATTATTATTATTGCTAGTTATTAGATTGATACTGCTATCACTAGGCATCAGGGGCCAGAAATGGAGGGAAAGTGGGATATTGAAGAGACGAAAGATATCGTCACCGTATCTACCTCCACCAACCCTTTTCCCTTCTCCTTTGATCTGAACCCCTCAGTTTTTCTTTTTGTCTCCATATTTATCCAAGATTACTGTTATGATTGTTGTTGTTATTAAGCATCAGTCTGAAATTCTTTGTTGATTGACAATCAGGAAAGTGGGGGAAGATCAGGTTTGAAGAGAGGTGGAGTACTGGAAAGGAGAGAGACATCRTCACCGTGTGACGGCATCTACCTCCTCGATCCGTCTCCATTTATCCCATAATCTAATCCCCTCATTTCCTTGGTTTTCACAACTCTCTGGAAAGGTATAAATGACATCAGAGTAAAAAGTCTGTTATGTAAAAGATGAATGTTCAGGCAGTCCGACTAAAACAGGACGATTGCGGGAGCTCTGCTGGAGTTCAGGAGGAACTGTGGAGGCAGGGAACTTTAAGGTATGCATGCTTCATTATTTTCCCATATAACCTTAAAGGCTACGCCCTTCTATTGTCTGCTTATATAATTGTGTGATATACTATTTATGCCTTTTCTTCATGACCTAAATATCAAAAGTAAAAGTATTATATACTTGAATTGAGGATCTGTCTGAGGTGAGGAAAAGGAACCTAGGAAAAGAACCGAGAAGGAACCTAGGCTGCATGGTCTTGAGAAAACAAAAGCAGAGGTAATAGGAGGCTCCCGTGGGGTTCTCCTATCACTGATCTGACTAGACTTAGGAGGGGAAATAAGTACTCCCGGGTGAGTACACGAACTCCTAAGTCTAGATCAATCCGTGCGACTTCCGTATAAGTCAACAATACCTCGTACTCAATTAAAATGAACGATCAGGGCAAACTAAACTTAAAATGGTCTTGATCTCCTACGCATTGAACTGGTATTAGGGTGACTCCCGGGAGGGTTTCCTAATACTATGTTTGATCTGGGGATCAATTAACAAGGAAAGAATGAGTTGATTATGTTTGGGCAAGTAAAAGGGGTACTCCCGGGTGAGTAACCCTGCTAACTGTTTTGGTATGACTAAGAAGTTGGTTTGTTTGAGTTACTAATGGTTTATCTAATTAACATTGAATCAGGTTATAGGAGGCTCCCGCGCGGTTCTCCTCTCACTTGATTTGACTAAACTTAGCAAGGGAATTAAGTACTCCAGGGTGAGTACACAAACTCCTCAGTCTAAGTCAATCTGGTCGGCTTCCGTGAAAGTTGACTGATCTCCTACGCATCAGACTGGTAGTAAAGTGGCTCCAGGGTGGGTTATCCTAGTACTTGTTTGATCAAGAGGTCTTCTAACGAGGAAAAGAGTGACTTGATTATGGACATGTAAAAGGGATAGTTCCGGGTGAGTAACCCTGCTACTTGTTTTGGAATGACTAATGAATTGGCATCGTTCGGATGCTAATGGCCTAATTATTTAAATCATGTTATGGGAGGCTCCCGTGGAGTTCTCCTATCACTTGATCTGACAGGATTTAGGAAGGGAATTAAGTACTCCCGGGTGAGTACACGAACTCCTAAGTCTAAGTCAATCTGGTCGACTTCCGTGAAAGTCGACATACCTCTTGCTCATTCACGATGAGTGG
>BFEA01000192.1:266484-292399 GCA_003427395.1 Chara braunii
TCTGGATCTAGAATGTTCTCTGAATACTGGGTCAAATGTTGAGACGACTCAACATAGACCTCCTAACTATCTGCCTAACTAATAGAAGGATACTCTCTTGTGAGTTATCCGGTTGCTTACACTAGATTGCTTGAACTACTTGGTTGCGTCGACTTTGAAGGGTGGTTGGGTGCTCTCGAAGGGCAACTCAACTACTCTTCTGACTTACAGATTGTTTGAAATTAATCAAGTAGTGGAAGATTCCCGGGTGAGTGAGCCCACTACTTGCGTATGTCAGGACAAGAAGAACAAAGAGGGGAAAAAGGAGTGCTCCATCAGGAGCGATTCCAAAGGTCCTTTTAGGAAGAAACATGAAAGAGAGCGAATATCGTCAAGAAGTGGATTAGATAAGAAGAAGTTTCACGTAGCCTCAGTTCATTGATATACTCCTAAAGGAGAAACCACCGAACGGCATGAGTAGATCTCAGTTAGATTAGTGCGTAAGCACTAAAGGGTGTGCTTATCTGCCAGAGAGAAACCGCAAAAGTTGAGAGTAGGGGGAAATATAAGTTTCCCTGGGCAACTTGAGACATAGTAAAAAAAACTCCTTGAATAAAAGAAGGAGTGACGAACGACTCAGGGGTAGATAGAAGCTAGGGGTTAGACTTTGGGATGTTGATCCCAGAGCTCACAAACCAAAACTAAGGGCTTGACCCTTAGATGTCATTATGTGGGAGTCAAGTGGGGATGTTGAATCATTGTTGACCAGTGTTTGTGCAGGTCTTTGCTTTGGCCTGCTGCAATTGAAGGAGAAGTCTTACAAAAAGGACTCAAATTTTCGTTATCACTCGATAACAGGTCGGTCGTTGCCGATTCAACTCTTTCCACCTTGACTTGATACCTAAATCGAAAATCAAACCTTGTGGTTAGTAAAACTGTCACCTGTGGTCATCGCCTAAATGGTCCTGGTCACTTTCAGGGGTCCTTTGAATACATGTGAGGGGGCAGGGCTCGCATCTCAGGAAAGATATAGCTGTCATGCATGGTTTGGGGAGTGAGGGACAATGTCAGTGGTTGATGGTTGACGTTGTTAGTGCATGCCATGTGAATTGTCTTTGCATTATGTTGTGCAGGTCTRTTTTGTGCATGATTTGGGTTGGACTRTAATTGACATCGTGAAGAGTTTRRACACTMAGCACTTGTGAAAGTGGGAAGGGTTCCCAACGGTAATACCTCGCTATTCATAATCAAGTCTTATATAYTATCTGATGGTCAGTCATGCATTGAGTAGAATAGTTTATCTTTGSTAGTGACATGAACATAGTAGTCAGAAGGAGTGTGAAGCGGAAATAGACGACCATCTYAAAGTTCGACCTGAATATCTAACGGGTCAGTCCTAGGCGTCTTACCGCGCGTACGCCATTTTCATGCTACAGCGATCGAGCAAACGCCATCGGCCGACCTACCTCTGCTCGGGCATGTAAAAGCCTTCGTATGTGGGCATAGCTCAACAGGGATACGYCTRCCTGAGGGTGGTGACAACCCCTCSGGTAGAGGTAAGTTGTACCTCGCGACGTCCCGACCTGTTGCAGGGCGTCGTGAGAGGTATAGCACGCGCGCACGGTTGGAGTGGTGACGAGTTGTTCAACGAAAATAAATCCTGCGTGACACTACCGTGAGGTTCAGCGCTCCCAGAGGGGTGCAGGACCGCCGCGCGCGACAGGTGGCACCGTTGCCGGGGATCTCGCTTTCYAGCCRAGGTTCTTAGTGAWCGGACTMGGGTATGGTAAAACGATGATCACGGCAAAACGACAACCTTTGGATTAATGGATAGCGTGACTGCMKCTARAGATGCAAATCGTCYACCGACAACAKATTRATRYTTTGTCGGGGACCTTCGGTTGCCTGCCGGGGTCCTATGTGAACGAACCTGGGTCTGGTTAATTGAAGCCCTAGCAAAACGACAAACGAAAGATAGGGTAGTGTACAACCTCTATTCATATGGTAAAGGGACTACTAAGGTAAATTGTGGGACTATTGATAGCATTTGTCTATGGTAGATGGGGTGAGTACCGTTTAAAGTATATAGCCTACCGTACTTTACGAATATTAGTCTATCCTTTTATCGCTTGCCTGAAGTCATAGTTTATCCCACAATCAGGTTAGAAAAGTAACATACAGGGTAAACGATCAAGAATTCCGAAGTCTTTTAAAAGCAAGTCAGTACGGGTAGCAAAAGTCTGCCTAGAAGGTGTTTCTATTATGGTATTCTCCTCTACTGATGATGTTTTTCYGCCCCTACGACAACSTCRCATACTTCTGAAACCTTCATTCTTTTATAGGGATACACGTCCTTATACATAAAACATTAGAAAATTCAACGCTACTCTAGGTGTCTCATCCCTTCGGCCATGCCACGTGGGGCAGGAACTGAAAGGGGAAGAGGCGGTTGACAAGGAAAGGCAACTTAAAAGCCTATTGACCTGAAGAGAGAAGAGCGAGAGAAAGAAGATGAGAAAGAAAAGAAGTGGAGAACATTAAGGTTGCGACAACATCAAGAGGACCTGAGTGAATGAACGTCGTCTCTAGGAAAAATGACTTATTACTCTTATAAGTACGAGCGACGTTACAGCTCTCCGCCACTGAGCTTTGAGCCGCCTTTTCGTACTTGTATTCTTTTCCCTCTTCTTCCCTGGCACGTCGACCTCGACAGTTGATTGTCCTTCTCTAGTCACCTCGACCGGCTCTTCCACCTCCGCCGCATGTGCCTGACCCTCCCATAGTGTCTCAGGTCGTGCTAACAGATCATAGATTATGTACTGCCCTGACACTGTTTTTCCTATGTCCGTTTTAATCATGCGGGCTAATCTCATACTTGTTATACAGAGGGATCATTTAAGGGCGTGGTCCTACCAACATGAAGCAGGATCAAGCTTAGTGATAGCTTAGTTTTTGTCAAGATCGTCAAACAAAGACACCCTCGAGAGGGAGTAGATTACGATGACTTGTGTACTTTTTCCCTTGTCAGTAAGAATACCTATAGTGAAAAGGGGTAGCCGTCTGGGAAGAGAAAGGGGAGTTGATAATTTGTAGTACCGCCTCTTTTGGGATGACCAATCTAGATATGTGTGCGACTATCTTTGTGGATTGTGTCCCAGGAAGACACACTTTTTCCTTTGTTCGTAGTAAAGTACTAGTCGATCGGCTATAGCAGAAGAGGAGGAAACGATTCTAGTAGAATATTGATGAGTTAAAAATATGTACAGGGATACAAAGGGCAGCCGAACGTGAATAGTATCACGAAGGACCCTCATTTCCTATGGGTTCTTAATAAAAGTCTTGTTTTAGGAAAGAGTCGATATAGGGCTGAGTCCATCTTTGGGAGAATTTTAGAGGTTGGTTTTGTCTATAAAGGGACAGCCTAGGACTCTTGATCTTGCGTACGGTAAGTAAGGCAGTAAGGAGTTTTGACAATGTTGTTAAATCATCCCTTTTGTGCTTTACTTGGTGGCAAAATTCAGGTACAAGGCTATCTGATGGATTTCACCTAGTTCGACACCATCGACCTAAACATGTTCATTTGAATCTAACCGCTTAATCTCTTTCGTTTAAGGTCATTCAGTTGAGTTATATATGTAAATTTATCGATTCGCGCCAGTTTATTCAAATCAAGCCTATAAGTCTATATGTCTGATGCATTTTTATTCATGATTACTAGTTACTCATCTAATGCTTTAATCCATCCTTATGAGTTAATTATATATGATTATCCGTTTATGTCTATTCACTATAACCTATGTAGTTGGATTGCTCTCCTAACAAACAATAGAAGTGCTACGCAGAATCCACGTTCGACGCGGGATCGAAGGTGAATGGAGTGACTGACCTCTTGGGAGGAGAGATTCTCTGAAGAGGTAGTCAATGCGTAGAATCTACTCTTGGGGGAGTTGGAATCCTAAGTTATCACTTCTTTGAAAGATGACTTGAAGGAACTATAAATTCGCCTTCAGAAGTAGTAGTGAGACCCACGCCGGAACTATGTTCCTGGTCCATAGTGGGGTGTTGTCACCTAACCCTTTGAGGAGAGGTGACTACATTAATATTAAGAAGGAGGAAAGTATTTGATCCTTGTTGGACTATGGTCTGTGAAGGAGGCGACTACTACCTGCCGCAAGGAAGCAGGGGGTGATGCCCCAACTATCTTTTTATCAAGTAGGTTCATCTGCACGGGACAGGATATGGATCCTGGAACGTGTATGGTGGGGTCGTCTACTAATGGACAAGGGTTTGCAAGGAATGAATATTGGAATCGGAGGGTGAAGCAGTGAGACTTGGTCCTTGAGCGTGGCTCGGGAGTCTAAGATGTTAACCCTTCTAAGGGATTACACTGCCCCTTGACACAATATACTCTTGTCAAAGCCCAGGGAGTAGAATGTAGTACTCTCATTATTTTTGCATCTAGAAGTATTTATCATTGGGGGACTTATTGACCACAGCATAACTATTGTCTATCATAACAGTTACCATAAGTTTCTCACTATGTATGCATATGTCAGTTAAACTTGTCTCTACACTCGTTAATACTATTTCCTTACTCAACTATTAAAATTATTGATTATTGTAATCACTATGGCAGTATGTCCCTACTATAAATGACAATTATTATGATAGTAACAGCGCAAATGCATTATTACAACAGTATATTATCATCTGTTTTGGAATGGTCTTACACGTTGGAAATGAGCAATGTTAGTGGAGTATGATTTGACGATTACCTTTCAAGAGGGGTATTGTGAAAAAAAGGGATTCTAGATAATGATGGAAAATGTTTGCTGGACGTTTGTGAGCAGAACCTAGAAATGGCTCAAGAAGGTCAGAAAGTCGTATGTTAGGGAAGACCCAGCATAACCTTGTCTATTGAAAAAGAACATGGGTTGGAGTTGTCCTTGTCAAGTTTAGTTAGGGAGGATAAATATATCGGTTCCTGGTGAGATACGTCTTTAAATGAGGATATCCTTATTTTTGGATTGAGTTTGGCTTCAACAATAATAAGGATAGTGCAATGACCCTGTCCACCACGTCATCTTTTTGGATTACTTTCGGTATCGAGTTGACATTGAGACGAGAGAACCTGTTCACGAGACTATTAGGACTAGTTGAGGAGAGGTCAGTAATGCAGATAAGTTTGTATTCCCCTCCTCCCTGTTGCGTGTCATTCTACTCGCATTCCTTGTAGAAGAATATTTCAGGGGACAAGAGAAAAATAAAGACATCAGCGGAGACCGCTTTGATAGAAAAAGGATGGGGACACAAAACACTATACGAGCAAGATAGTATACCTAAAAAAAGGGTCCGTGCTCCTTAACCGAAAGCATCAAAGTACGACTTATACTGTTACCACTTACACTGATTCTCATGACCTAGATGAAAAATTTAATACGTCGGTGAGCTTCGAATGGAGGTAGACGGGCAGTAAATGTTATTACTTTTATCGGTTCATGCGCGCAACTTATGGTCTTAAGTTATGTGTTTTTTCTCATCTACTTACATGATTCATATATATTTATGACAATTTTTTACTGCTCCGTCAGGCGGTTGCTTAAAAGGTTATGCATTCGTATATTGACGGTATTATGTTACCTTTAGATAAGTTAAGATAGGAAAGGAGAATGCTATTAAAGAACAATCTTCGGCTTACAGCTTAACGCTTTGTCGCTTGCTGTACTTGTAGAGATCCGCAACAGTGACAATTGCTAAGGATGGCGGATTGACTAAGGTTTTACTTTGGAGGAATTCGTCTCTCGTTAAAGCGCTAACGCACGAGTCTGTAAACGAGTCAATGCCCCAAGACCTTAGAGCTCTGTTGTTTCAAGGGAAGAACCTCCTTAACTTTTTGCGCGATTACCTCAACTTTTGCCTTGAGAAGAAATGGGATGAGAGAGCGATGTTGACTATGCTGCCTTTATTCGTGTGTGAGGAGTTGCGCGAAGAAGTATATGATTTCATGTTGAGATCACGTACTTGGAGTGAACTCGAGGGTTTGTTGAGCTTGAGGTTCCCCGAAAGCGAAATCGTCAGTCATCATTGTGAAAGCTTTATGCAAGTAGTCAGTGGTACGTTAACGCAAGAGGAAATAGGTGGTATACAGAAACAAGTGAGAGAGTTGGAAAAGAGAATGATGCAACTAGAGAGAGACAGGAAAGACAAGTGAAAGGTCTCGGAGGGATCGTCAAATGACTTAGCTCGTTGGAGTGGAGAGAAAACGAAGGATGATAATCAAGGCTCTCTCCTATCTGCAAAGGCTGAGAAAAAGCGGTATGATGACCAACGAAGGAAAGAAGATAAGGAAGTGATTGATATGGAAGAAGGACCTAAACCTCCTAAATTGACCAAAGCCCAACGGAGGGCCAGAAACCAAGCTCAAATAGTCATGAGTCGTGGGCAAGGTCAAGATTGGAAAGGAGGTCGAGGAAATGGTGTTCAAGAACGTGGTCAAGGATATTGAAAAAGAAGAGTGAATTTGAGGGATGTTGTCTGCAGGCATTGTACCCATGAAGGGCATACAATGAGGTTTTGCCACGTCAGAAAGATTGATAAAGCGAATGGTCTGATAAGCACCGATATTGAAGGAAGTGTTTATGACAGATTTTGAAACCTTATTAACCCAAACATACATGGAGGGACGAGACAGGAAGCCTTACGACGGGAGCGTGAATGGTGGACAAAGGCGACAACCTGTATCAGTGACAGGGGATTGTAAGGTCATTGAATGGTAACGTCGTCAAGAAGGCACGACTATCAAAAATAGAAGTATTCTCCTGGAGGATGGAATGAGGAAGGTATACAGAAAGGGAAACAAGTTCGATGAAGAAATTTTGTCCACAGAAGCATGATATACGGCAAGTAGGGGACGCAGTGGAATAAAATGAAAAAAGAGTGGCAAAAATTTAAACAAACTTTTCTGATACCGGTGAAAGAAAAGGTGGAGTCCAACAAGATAAGTGAATGGGAGAAGAAGCAGGGATTTGAAACTTATAGGTATTATCGAAACGCTCCTTGTGTAAGGACAAAAAAAAAGCGAGAATTCAATAGAAGACGTCGAAAGATGGTGAAGAGAAGGTAGGAGTAAAGGTGAATAAGACACTAAGCCTATTACCTCAAGGTGCCTCTGAAGCCATTGAGGCACTAACTTGAAAAGTGGTTGGACAGATTCTTCAAAGTCTACACAGACAGAGTAAGAAAATGTCTTATTAAGAGGCGATAACTCATTCTTTTGAGAGGATAGAGAGTTTGACAGAGACATCTTCACATGACCAAGAAGGAAGGGAAGACGTTGTGTCGACACTTGAAGGGATACAATTGAGTTAAAATTGTCTTTGGTACAAAGGGGATGAGATCGAGGTTTTAGCTAAAACATATAGGAACAAGAGGCGTATTAACACGAAAAGGGACATAGGTAAATGTGCCAAGAAAGATTCAGATCCTAGCTGTTTAAATAGTTAAGACTTAAAATGGGGGAATTAGGAAAGGATTGCGCCTAACTGGTGTATGAGCGACCTTTTGATTTCTTTTTAAGTTCTATAGTAGGACCCTCACATTTTTCCTCCTTCAGATAAACTATTGTACGCTAGAAGTCGAATGTGAGGTAAGATCTGCAACGTATTTGTTATTTATTGCTTAGATGCAGTGATAAACTTCAGTAGATAGGATAGATGAAGTGTCATAGAGTATGTACTCCAATATATGAGGTGTCAAAAAATTATTATTGTCTCTTTTATACTTTTCTGACTTAACATGCATACCTTAACGATAAGGGATAAGAGAGACATGTGACTCGAGTTTCAACAATGTTTTTGGCTCAACATTATAAATTTGATTAAGTTTTTTCTTGGGTCATATATGATTTCTATCTATGGGGTATGCCGACGAGGAACACTTTTCACTTTCACGATTGGGTAGGTCCAATGTTTGGTTTTGATTGATGAAATGTGTATCTTGGATATGTGTACAATCTGTACTGTCAAAGTCTTGAACTAGGATGCATGGGAAAGCACCTAGGTGTTCAAGAAAGATAAAGTGACATGTGATTTGTACATTTTGAAAACATTTTGCTTTGTTGTCAGTCTTTTCATGTCTTGTCCTATGTAATTATTTTTGAAAAAGACCCTGAAAAAAAGGGTGTGAAAAAGTTAAAATTTTGATGCATTTGAAAAACTCTGCGAGTCAGGGAAATGTATGTTACAAATGGAATGGGTGTTTTTCTGCCTTCTGACAAGACAAAGGGTCAAACACATACTTTTATACTTTCTTTATGGATATTTTGGTTGACTTTTCTATTGGAAAGAAGATCCCCGAGACGTGTGCCTATCGAGCCTGTGATCAAGGTCTGGGAGGCACGGCCCCTATGTGGCTCTGACGATGCCCCTCGATCAGAGACAAGTTTTACAATCATGTTGAATCATTCTTATTGATATTGCTTCTTTCATATATACATTCAATGGGTTTGATCACCCATTCAAAGACAACTGACGAGGGGCGAAAAATTTTATTTGGTCAAATTGATTTTCATATGTGTATTTTTGAAATGATCATCGCTCATCCACTTATGGAGGTCAGTCTGAGGGACTTAAAATTACCAAGCCTATGGTGGAAAATTGGCATTGTTGGGACGTGACTCCCAGCGTGGGCTGCTGACCAAGTATAACCAGGCAGCGGGCCTTCCGATTACGGTCTGGGACTAAACTTGAGGGGAGGGATTCCCTAATGATAGTATCGGTCCAGGTAGATATCGGGGGGATCGAGAGTCAGGTCTACATATTTTGATAGGAGGTATTTATCATGTATTGCGTAACCAATGCAGGTACCGCCATTAAATTAACAACATGGTGGACCACATATCAGGCCTGCTCAACCGACTGTGGTGGGTTGAGACCGAGGTTGCCGATCCCCTCGCATTAGACTTCGGGTGGGACGGTAAAAACTGACTTAGGTTGAGACCCTCGTCCAAAGAGTAAGATTTAATTATGATTCCTAACTCCTCGGACACTCAACGAGATCCTGGTTAATAAAGTCAAAAGTTATGGGGAGAGGCTATCATTATCTTCCTTGGTGACCTCTGTAACTGTAGTACAGATCCAGTATCCCCACTTTGAGTCATATGGAATAACATTCCTTTGGTATTACAATTTTTAAAGGTATATGAGAGACCCATGTTAAAATCCAGGCAGTATGGACGCACCAAGGGAGACAGTGAGGGTCTTCAAACCGCAACTTCATCTAGGAAATCGGATTTTGACAACTTGTTGCATCAGAAGGTCTTGTTTGCATTTAGGTTCTCTAGCGACGGGGACGTCGCTAAATGGGGTCCGGGAAGACTGTCGGAGCAAACACCCTTACAAGGGTATTTGCTCATGATTTTGCATATGATACAGTATCAACACCTGTCGCCGTGCCGAAAACAGTCTGGAGTAAAAAGTGAGAATTTTTTTGGCTTGGTGATGTGAAGCAAACTTCTCGACCATTGAGGTCGAGATTTCTAGGCGACCGTTCACAGTGATACGGCGTATATAATAATAGCTGAGGGTTAATGAAAAGTTAAAAGTCTCCGACTGCCAGGGCCGGAGGGTTGTAATAGAACAGAAGAAGGTTGCGTGCGATGCGTCGACCACGATCTAACTCAGTCAGAGGATCAGGCGGAGAGGAAAGAACGAATTACATCGAGTCCAGAGACGTCAGACCAACTAGTACGGGAAGAATCTGTTGGTCGCGCCGCCATTAGCTCGAAAGCGGACTGAAATAATAATATAAGCCCCGGCCGCAGCTAGCGCTCTAAAAATGCCAACTGTTCTCTTCCTTTGCGCGGCCTCAAGTGTCGCGCACATCTACCTCTACTGGTGTGATACCGGCATACCCGCTACTTGAGTGTTTTCCCTATCGCAACCTTCAATGTCACAACCGCAGGTAGGCACCGGTCTTTCAGGTCGTCCACTGAACCAAGTGCCTTTTGCAGGTCACACACACGCTCAAGTCAACAAACACTCAAACAGGTACTCAGACCGGCGAGCGTACACACACACAGACTTAGGAAAAACGGGCTCAGTCCACTGGTCGGACTGAGCCCCGATACTGTTTATGTACTGAGTTGTTCCCTTTCTATTCGAAGTGGGAGCTAGCTCAATAGGTTTAGGCGTTGGACTGTTAAGCATAGGGTACGAGGATCGAGTCCGCCCAACTATTGAGGCCAACTCCTTTTTATAAAGAGCTCCTCAAAATTTTTACCCAGGCTAAGTCGGCCGGGGCTCGACCCCGTGCACTAGATATCAGAAGTTAGTAGTTAGTTGGGTTCTGTTGTGCTAAGAGCACGACAAGTGGCTCGAGCAGTGAGCCAGTTAGTTAGTACTTAGTTATTTTTCCTTTTATTTATCTTGTTTTTATTGTTATAGTTAGATTCTTATTTATTGTTATTTTTTTTTTATTTTTTATTTTTTATTTTTGCCTGTTACGATTTCGAGCCCCATATGGTAGATTCGTACGGCCGAATCTGTACCCTAGTCGCGGTCGGGTTCGGTATCAAAGACAGGCGCTGCCTGTGTGCCAAAACCGGAGGCCTGGCCAAGCCCGCAGAGTCGAAGACGACTCGATGGGAAGCTCACGCACAGGCAGTGGGGGCACAATGCGATTTGGCCGATACAATCACGAAGTCGGGGGGGGGAAAGAGGAACACGATAAAGAAGGAGTAGAAGAAGAAGAAGGAGGAGGAGGAGGAAAAGGAGGAGAAGGAGGAGAAGGAGAGGAAGAGAGTCGAAGAGAGATGGCGCCAGTAAACAAGGAAGATGGGTAACGAGCATGACCGCGCGGCGGAGAAAATGAAGCTGCGCAGAAGAAAGATGAGTGTGAGCAGGTAGAAGAGTGAGAGCGGAAGCACGGCGCAATCAACCGACTCAATCGCGAAGTCGTGGAAGGTGAACACAAAGAAACAAGGAGCAGCGCAAGAAAGAGGAAGGCGGGGTGGATGCGCAGAAGTAGGAAAGGAGGGCGCGCGAAAGAGAAGAGGAACGTGGACTGGAGGATATCAAAAGAAGCAAGCGGAGGCAGAAGTAGCACGAAGCGAACGAGAAGAAGAAGAAGAAGAAGAAGAAGAAGAAGAAGAAGAAGAAGAAGGGGTAGGAGGAGAAAGGAGAAGGAAGAGAGAACAATACTCAGCTGGCCATGCCGCGACTGATGGCCTCGTGAGGTTGGATCGTTGTCCGCTCGACTTCATTGGAAAGCATGTTTTCGCCTGTCATATGCCCCGTAGGCTGCAGCGTCATGCAACGGGGAGCATCGAGTGTCGACCGCGACGACGACGAGGGAATGAGAGAGAGAACAGGTAAGTCCTCAATCTCGCGGCTCACTCTCCAACACTATCGACGACCAACACGAGGTAGATGAATAAACAAATAAATAGATAAATAAATAAATAAGCAGATAAAAAAAAAAAAAAAAAAAAAATGAATGCACCTAACGCTAAAAACAGGGAAGATACATTACTATTAGATATGTGTGTGTAAGAGACAAAGAGTTAAGCGTGCGGTTCGCCACACGCTACTCGGATCGATAGAACGAGGAAATCTAAAAAGTAGCCATGTATATTTTCACGTTTTAGCGGAAGATTCATTCCGTTTTTGCTCATCCTATCGATGGAGTGTGTGTGTACGTGTGTGTGTGTGCGTGTGTGTGTGTGTGAGCTAAGTCTTCAGCCCCACGGACTCGACGCGCGCTACTTGGATCGATAAAATGAGCAAATAGAAAAGTGACAGTATATATTTCCGCGTTTCAGCGGAGGATTCATTTCGTTTTTGCTCGAATGTGTGTGTGTGTGTAAGGCATTCATGATTCGACCAAGGAGAGAGAGAGAGAGAGAGAGAGAGAGAGAGAGAGAGAGAGAGAACAGGTAAGTATCAATCTCACGGCTGACATCTTGGTTCTTCCACTGAGAGAAGGTGCAAAAACGAATGAATCTCACGCTGCATCCGGGAGGTATACACCGTTGTTTGCGCCACAAATGTTGGGCCTTCATCCCCGCTCGTGCGCCGACTTGCCGTTGTGTTGTGTGTGTGGGGGGGGGGTCGTGTGTGTATGCCTATGTGTGTGTGTGTGTGTATGTGTGTGTAGATGTGTGCATGCGTACTAACCGTGTGACTAACGACTTGGCACTTTCCGTTGGTAGGAGCAAAATTGAGTGAATCTCCCGCTATAACATGGAAATATACACTGCCATTCATGTTCAGCCACTGTCACAACTTCGCCCTGCCAATCGTACACAAACTCTTCCATGTTGTGTGTGTGTGTGTGTGTGTGTGTGTGTGTGTGTGTGTGTGTGTGTGTGTGAAAGAGAGAAAGGTAGGAGAGAACGAAAAAACAAACAGAAGGGAGCAATCAACAGAAAGAGAGAGAGGGAAAAGGAGAAAGATGATGATGATGATGATGTAAGGGCATATATCTGGTATTGCCGAGGGCGACATCTTTCATACGTTGTTAGATGCAAGAGGAGCTCTTCTTGACATTGGTTTTCAGAACTACGAACTTCCATTGGTGTATTATTAGTGCAATGCTACTCTCTGGGCACAGTGATACTATCTGACTTTCAATGTGAAGGTGTGATCTGGATTTGTCATTTCGCTACTGCTTATTTTCCTTGTATTTTTCTGTTTTATTATTATTATTATTATTATTATTATTATTATTATTATATGCGTGATGGTCTGGGTACACGTGGCATCTGTGTGGTGGGGATCGAGGTTGTGAGTGATACAAGAGACTTACCTGATGCTGGAGGGGTGCGGCATTGGCCGCTGGAAGCTCGTACTTCGGTGAAGCCGTTGTCGTCCTCATCTGAATTTGTAGTTTAGGGTGGATAGGATCTGCCATATGTAGCTGGGCACCGGGCGCCAGATAGGAAATCAGGATTGGTTCTTTGTTGATGATGATGTGACTATTCCAACATTATCACTGTGAGCTTTTGCTGTGCTCTTATGTAGTGGATCTTGTAACGCAATTCTGTTATTGGTTCGAGATCACGACTATCTGGTTTTATGTGTATAATGCTGTTTGATTTCTGAAGTTCGTTGTTGCACATTTTTCTTGCATTTTGTATTATTTAAATTTATTATTTCTTTTTATTATTGACTGATTGGTATTATCGTTATTATTATTATTATTATTATTATTATTATTATTATTATTATTATTGTGATTATTATTATTATTGTTATTATTATTATTAATATTATCAGACTCGCCGTCATTCACACTTCTCATGCATAACGTATGTGCAACAAATTGACAGCAAGAGCCTACTCAGATCTCATATATATGGTAACTGAGAACATTGTTCAGATTTTGAGTTCACTTCATCAGCTACGGTAACTCAGCCCACACCTCTCTCTCGGCTCGCATACACTAAGTCACCCTGGATATCCCGCATGCAACCTGTTGTAAGAGTGCACGCACATACTCTGCAGTCAGTCATTATGGCGGCTATGACTACTAGTACCACTACTGCAATGGCTACGAATTTCTTCCTTGACCACTTCGTTTACGGGCACAGATATTTGGGCATAGATGACTATGCTTGACGTACCGAGGCAAACACAGATAGTCGAAATAATAGGCACAAGACACAGATGAAAACGCAAATGGAGAGACAGACGGCGACAAATAACAGACAAACAGCAAGAGATAACCACCCAGACAGACAAATACAGTAAGAGGGAGTAAGAGAGAGAGAGAGAGAAAGAGGAAGAGGAAGAGACGAGGAAAATGAGGAAGGACAAGGGGAAGAAATAAGAAAGGAGGAGATAGACTGTGCATGAAAGCACGGGAAAAAGGAGACAAACCTGGTCCACCAAATATGCTAAACCGTCAGAACATAGACTGAGAAACACAACTGATTTCCGAGCCTTGCCAGTGGAATAATTGCCTTGCTGGGTTTCGGCATATTGATGAGTTTTGTGTATGCAAATGTGTGTGTGTATGTGTGTATGTGCACTGACTGTGCGTGCGTGTCAGCGTAGTTCATTATACAATCAAGAACAGTCGGACACACGGTCAGGTAGCCAGACAGACAGCGATGGACGTACAAAATAGGCAAGACAAATACAAAACATACATGCAGAACGGAAATACAGGCTACAATCAGACTATAATCCGACAATAAACAAACAGGAACAGACAAACAGACAAATACGAAATACAGAAACAGACCGACCTACTGACAAAGGCAGGCCTTGTATTGCTCAGAGTGGAAGGATACTCGGTGCATTTATACTATGTGCTCGTGTAAGATTGCTCAAATATCCGTCAGACCCGCATCCTGGTGTTTTGCATATCGCTCACAATCTTATTATTATTATTATTATTATTATTATTATTATTATTATTATTGCTGGTTATTAGCTTAATACTCCTATCCTTAGGCATCAGGGGCCAGAAACGGAGGGAAAGTGAGATATTGGAGAGACGAAAGATATCGTCACCGTATCTACCTCCACCAACCCTTCTCCCTTCTCCTTTGATCTGAACCCCGCAGTTTTTCTTTTTGTCTCCATATTTATCCAAGATTACTCTTATGATTGTTCTTGTTATTAAGCATCAGTCTGAAATTCTTTGTTGATTGACAATCAGGAAAGTGGGGGAAGATCAGGTTTGAAGAGAGGTGGAGTACTGGAAAGGAGAGAGACATCGTCACCGTGTGACGGCATCTACCTCCTCCATCCGTCTCCATTTCTCCCGTAATCTAATCCCCTCATTTCTTTGGTTTTCACAACTCTCTAGAAAGGTATAAATGACATCAGAGTAAAACGTCTATTATGTAAAAGGCGAATGTTCAGGCAGTCCGACAAAAACCGGACGATTGCAGGAGCTCTGCCGGAGTTCAAGAGGAACTCTGGAGGCAGGGAACCTTAAGGGACCCACGCTTCATTCTTTTCCCATGTACCCTTAAAGGCTACGCACTTCTATTGTCTGCTTGTATAATTTTGTGATATACTGTTTATGCCTTTTCTACAGGACCTAAATATCAGAAGTAAAAGTATTATATACTTGAATTGACGATCTGTCTGAGGTGAGGAAAAGGAACCTAGGAAAAGAACCGAGAAGGAACCTAGGTTGCATGGTCTTGAGAAAACAAAAGCAGAGGTAATAGGATGCTCCCGTGAGGTTCTCCTGTCACTGATCTGACTAGATTTAGGAGGGGAAATAAGTACTCCCGGGTGAGTACACGAACTCCTAAGTCTAAATCGATCCGTGCGACTTCCATGTAAGTCAACAATACCTCTTGCTTAATTAATATGAACGATCAGGGCAAACTAACCTAAAAATGGTCTTGATCTCCTACGCATCGAACTGGTATTAGGGTGACTCCTGGGAGGGTTTCCTAATACTATGTTTGATCTGGGATCAATTAACAAGGAAAGAATGAGTTGATTATGTTTGGGCAAGTAAAAGGGGTACTCCCGGGTGAATGACTAAAAAGTTGGTTTCTTTAAGTTACTAATGGTTTATCTAATTAACATTGAATCAGGTTATAGGAGGCTCCCGTCAAGTTCTCCTCTCACTTGATTTGACTAGACTTAGGAAGGGAATAAAGTACTCCCGGGTGAGTACACAAACTCCTAAGTCTAAGTCAATCTGGTCGGCTTCCGTGAAAGTTGACTGATCTCCTACGCTTCAGACTGGTAGTAGGGTGGCTCCCGGGTGGGTTATCCTAATACTTGTTTGATCAAGAGGTCTTCTAACGAGGAAAAAAGTGAGTTAATTATGGACAAGTAAAAGGTATACTTCCGGGTGAGTAACCCTGCTACTTGTTTTGGAATGACTAATGAATTGGCATCGTTCGGATGCTAATGGCTTAATTATTTAAATCAGGTTATGAGAGGCTCCCGTGGAGTTCTCCTATCACTTGATCTGATTAGACTTAGGAAGGGAATTAAGTATTCCCATGTGAGTACACGAACTCCTACGTCTAAGTCAATCTGGTCGACTTCCATGAAAGTCGACATACCTCTTGCTCATTCACGATGAGTGGGTAAAGTAGGGGAACGGTCAAGGCGACTTACCTTTGAGTTGTTTTGACTGATCTCCTACTCATCAAACTGGTAGTAGGGTAACTCCCGGGAGAATTATCCTAGTACTTGTTTGATTTAGAGGTCTACTAATGATAATTGTGTTTGGGCAGTAAAGGGATACTACCGAGTGAGTAACCCTACTACTTGTCTAGGTATGACTGGCAGGCGGCATAAATAAGTACTAATGATCCGAAGATAGGAGGCTCCCGTGGGGTCATCCTATAGCCTGCTTGGCTACACCCTAACGTACCAAGTAAGACACTTCGGCTTGCCTAAGTCCACTGACTTAATCCTGGCTCGTTTGACTCTAAGTAAGTAGTAGGGTGACTCCCATAGGGTCATCCTATTACACTTGTGATAATAGACTGAGCTTTGATAAAGGAAGTAATAGGAGGCTTCGGGGAAGGCCGCCTATTACTAGTTGGAGCTCTGAATTGACATCTGGATCTAGAATGTTCTCTGAATACTGGGTCAAATGTTGAGACGACTCAACATAGATCTCATAACTATCTGCCTAACTAATAGAAGGATACTCTCTGGTGAGTTATCCGATTGCTTACTCTAGATTGCTTGAACTACTTGGTTGCGTAGACTTTGAAGGGTGGCTGGGTGCTCCCACTACTTGCGTTGAACTACTTGGTTGCGTAGACTTCGAGAGCACCCAGCCACCCTTCAAAGTCTCCGCAACCAAGTAGTTCAAGCAATCTAGTGTAAGCAATCGGATAACTCACCAGAGAGTATCCTTCTATTAGTTAGGCAGATAGTTAGGAGGTCTATGTTGAGTCGTCTCAACATTTGACCCAGTATTCAGAGAACATTCTAGATCTAGACTTTGAAGGGTGGCTGGGTGCTCTCGAAGTCCAAACAATCTATTAGTCAGAAGAGTAGTCTAAACAATCTGGTGAGTTATCCGATTGCTTACACTAGATTGTTTGGAATTAGTGAAGTAGTTCAAGATTCCCAGGTGAGTCAGCCCACTACTTGCGTATGTCAGGACACGAAGAAGAAAAGAGTGCTCCATCAAGAGCGATTCCCAAGGTCCTTTAGGAAGAAACGTGAAAGAAAGCGAATACCGCAGGGAAGTGGATTGGACAAGAAGAAGTTCCACGTAGCCTCAGTTCATTAATAGACTCCTAAGGGAGAAACCACCGAACGGCATGAGTAGATCTCAGTTAGATTACCGCGTAAGCACCAAAGGGTGTGCTTATCTGCCAGAGAGAAACTGCAAAAGTTGAGAGTAATGAGAAATATGAGTTTCCTTGGGCAACTTGAGACATAGTCAAAGAAACTCCTTGAATAAAAGGAGGAGGAGTGACAGACGACTCAGGGGTAGCTAGAAGCGAGGGGTTAGACTTTGGGATGTTGACCGGAGAGCTCACAAACCAGGACTAAGGGCTTGACCCTTAGATGTCATTATGTGAGAGTTAAGTGGGGATGTTGAATCATTGTTGACTTGTGTGTGTAGGTCTTTGCTTTGGCCTGCTGCAATCAAAGGAGAAGTCTTACATCAAGGACTTAAATTTCTGTTATCACTCGATAACAGATCGGTCCCATTGACATCTAAGGGTCAAACCCTTAGTTCTGGTTTGTGAGCTCTGGGATCAACATCCCAAAGTCTAACCCCTAGCTTCTATCTACCCCTGAGCCGTCTGTCACTCCTCCTCCTTTTATTCAAGGAGTTTCTTTGACTATATCTCAAGTTGCCCAGAGAAACTCATATTTCCCCTTACTCTCAACTTTTGCAGTTTCTCTCTGGCAGATAAGCGCACCCTTTGGTACTTACGCGGTAATCTAACTGATATGTACTCATGTCGTTCGGTGGTTTCTCCCTTAGGAGTCTATTAATCAACTGAGGCTACGTGAAACTTCTTCTTGTTTAATCCACTTCCTGGCGGTATTCGCTTTCTTTCACGTTTCTTCCTAAAGGACCTTTGTAATCTCTCCTGATGAAGCACTCCTTTTTCCCCTCTTTCTTCTTCTTGTCCTGACATACGCAAGTAGTGGGCTCACTCACCCGGGAATCTTTCACTACTTGATTAATTCCAAACAATCTGTTAGTCAGAAGAGTAGTCGAGTAGCCCTTCGAGAGCACCCAACCACACTTCAAAGTCCACGCAACCAAGTAGTTCAAGCAATCTAGTGTAAGCAATCGGATAACTCACCAGGGAGTATCCTTCTATTAGTTAGGTAGATAGTTAGGAGGTCTATGTTGAGTCGTCTCAATATTTGACCCAGTATTCAGGGAACATTCTAGATCCAAATGTCAATTCAGAGTTCAAGCTAGTAATAGGCGGCCTTCCCGGAAGCCTTCTATTACTTCCTTGATCAAAGCTCAGTCTATTATCACAAGTGTAATAGGATGACCCTACGGGAGTCACCCTACTACTTACTTAGAGTCAGACGAGCCATGATTAAGTCAGTGGACTTAGGCAAGCCGAAGTGTCTTACTTGGTACGTTAGGGTGTAGCCAAGCAGGCTATAGGATGACCCCACGGGAACCTCCTATCTTCGGATCATTAGTACTTATTTATGCCGCCTGCCAGTCATACCTAGACAAGTAGTAGGGTTACTCACTCGGTAGTATCCCTCTACTGCCCAAACACAATTATCATTAGTAGGCCTCTGAATCAAACAAGTACTAGGATAATTTTCCCGGGAGTTACCCTACTACCAGTTTGATGAGTAGAAGATCAGTCAAAACAACTCAAAGTTAAGTCGCCTTGACCGTTCCCCTACTTTACCCACTCATCGTGAATGAGCAAGAGGTATGTCGACTTTCACAGAAGTCGACCAGATTGACTTAGACTTAGGAGTTCGTGTACTCACCCGGGAGTACTTAATTCCCTTCCTAAGTCCTGTCAGATCAAGTGATAGGAGAACTTCACGGGAGCCTCCCATAACAAGATTTAAATAATTAGGCCATTAGCATCCGAACGATGCCAATTCATTAGTCATTCCAAAACAAGTAGCAGGGTTACTCACCCGGAACTATCCCTTTTACGTGTCCAAAATCAAGTCACTCTTTTCCTCGTTAGAAGATCTCTTGATCAAACAAGTACTAGGATAACCCACCCTGGAGCCACTTTACTACGAGTCTGATGCGTAGGAGATAAGTCAACTTTCACGGAAGCCGACCAGATTGACTTAGACTGAGGAGTTCGTGTACTCACCCGGGAGTACTTTATTCCCGTTCCTAAGTCTAGTCAAATCAAGTGAGAGGAGAACCCCGCGGGAGTCTCCTATAACCTGATTCAATGTTAATTAGATAAACCATTAGGAACTTAAACAAACCAACTTCTTAGTCATACCAAAACAATTAGCAGGGTTACTCACCCGGCAGTACCCCTTTTACTTGCCCAAACATAATCAACTCATTCTTTCCTTATTAATTGATCCCCAGATCAAACATAGTATTAGGAAACCCTCCCGGGAGTCACCCAAATACCAGTTCAATGCGTAGGAGATCAAGACCATTTTAAGTTTAGTTTGCCCTGATCGTTCATTTTAATTGAGTACGAGGTATTGTTGACTTATACGGAAGTCGCACGGATTGATCTAGACTTAGGAGTTCGTGTACTCACCCAGGAGTACTTATTTCCCCTCCTAAGTCTAGTCAGATCAGTGATAGGAGAACCCTACGGGAGCCTCCAATTACCTCTGTTTTTGTTTTCTCAAGACCATGCAACCTAGGTTCCTTCTCGGTTCTTTTCCTAGGTTCATTTTCCTCACCTCAGACAGATCCTCAATTCAAGTATATTATACTTTTACTTTTGATATTTAGGTCCTGAAGAAAAGGCATAAACAGTATATCACACAATTATACAAGCAGACAATAGAAGGGCGTAGCCTTTAAGGTTATATGGGAAAAGAATGAAGTGTACGTACCTTATGGTTCCCTGCCTCCAGAGTTCCTCCTGAACTCCGGCAGAGCTCCCGCAATCGTTCTATTTTTGTCGGACTGCCTGAACATTTGTCTTTTACATAATATACTTTTTACTCTGATGTCTTTTATACCTTTCCAGAAAGTTGTGAAAACCAAGGAAATTAGGGAATTAGATTATGGGAGAAATGGAGATGGATGGAGGAGGTAGATGCCATCACACGGTGACGATGTCTCTCTCCTTTCCAGGACTCCACCTCTCTTCAAACCTGATCTTCCCCCACTTTCCTGATTGTCAATCAACAAAGAATTTCAGACTGAGGCTTAATAACAACACCAATCATAACAGTAATCTTGGACAAATATGGAGACAAAAAGAAAAACTGAAGGGTTCAGATCAAACGAGAAGGGAGAAGGGTAGGTGGAGGTAGAGACGGTGAAGATATCTTTCTTCTCTCCAATATCCCACTTTCCCTCCATTTCTAGGCCCTTATGCCTAATGATAGCAATATCAATCTAATAACCAGCAATAATAATAATAATAATTATAATAATAATAATAATAATAATAATAATAATAATAATAATAATAGGATTGTGAGCGATATATGCAAAACACCAAGTTGCGGGTCTGACGGATATTTGAGCAATCTTACACGAGCACATAGTATAAATGCACCAAGTATCCTTCCACTCCGAACAATACAATGAAGTAATGAGCCAATGTCCAAGCCCGAAGGCCACATCAACACCGTAGCCAGAGTCGCTTTATCTGTCATGCGCACAGCGCCCCGCCTACTCTACCATACTATCGTACGCTACAGTTGGTTCACACAACAGGATCACTTCGACTTACGAAGACCAATGTACATAAATGTCCACACCATCGGTGACCTCTCTTTCATGTACAAGGTACGTATGTTGCCACCCTCGATCAGACCTTGATTATCCCACACATCGCCTCACTCCCTGAAGACCACCCGATCATCCGCTGTACCCCCTGGCGCCCAGCAGCCCGACTATGGCCGGCTGCTGTCTGACGGTTCGCTTGTCCGACTGCGTCTGTCGGATCTTCCGTCTGATTGTGTCTGTCTGTTTGAGCTTATATTTTCTTGTGTCAGTCTGTCTTTGTTAGTAGGTCCGTCTGTTTCTGTGTTTCGTATCTGTCTTTTTGTCTGTTCCTGTTTGTTTATTGTCGGATTATAGTATGATTGTAGCCAGTATTGCCATTCCACATGTCTGTTTTGTATTTGTCTTGCCTGTTCTGTACATCGATCGCTGTTTGTCTGGCTACCTGACCGAGTGTCCGACTGTTCTTGATTGTATAATGAACTACGGTAACACGCACACACAGTCAGTGCACATACATACATACACACACACATTTGCATACACAAAACTCATCAATATGCCGAAACCCAGGGATGCAATTATTCCATTGGCAAGGCTCGAAAATCAGTTGTGTTTCTCAGTCTATGTTCTGACGGTTTAGCATATTTGGAAGACCAGGTTTGTCTCCTTTCTCCCGTGCTTTCATGCGCAGTCTATCTCCTCCTTCTTTCTAATTTCTTCCCCCTGTCCTTCCTCATTTTCCCCGTCTCTTCCTCTTCCTCCTTCTCTCTCTCTCTCACTCCCTCTTACTGTATTTGTCTGATTGGATGGTTATCTGTTGCTGTTTGTCTGTTATCTGTCGCCATCTGTCTCTCCATTTGCGTTTTCATCTGTGTCTTGTGCCTGTTTTTTCGACTACCTGTGTTTGCCTCGGTACGTCAAGCATAGTCATCTGTGCCCGTATATCTATGTCTGTAAACGAAGGGGGCAAGGAAGAAAATCGTAGCCATTGCAGTAGTGGTAGTAGTAGTCATAGCCGCTATAATTACTGACTGCAGAGTATGTGCGTGCACTCTTACAACAAGTTGCATGTGGGATATCCAGGGTGACTTAGTGTATGCGAGCCGAGAGAGAGGTGTGGGCTGAGTTACCGTAGCTGATGAAGTGAACTCAAAATCTGAACCATGTTCTCGGTTACGATATATCTGAGATCTCAATAGGCTCTTGCTGTCAATTTGTTGCACATACGTTATGCATGAGAAGTGTGAATGAAGGCGAGTCTGATAATATTAATACAAATAATAATAATAATAACTGATAATATTAATACAAATAATAATAATAATAATAATAATAATAATAATAATAATAATAATAATAATAATAATAATAATAACGATAATACCAATCAGTCAATAATAAAAAGAAATAATAAATTTAAATAATACAAAATGCAAGGAAAATGTGCAACAACGAACTTCAGAAATCAAACAGCATCATACACATAAAACCAGATAGTCATGATCTCGAACCAACAACAGAATTGCATCACAAGATCCACTACATAAGAGCACAGCAAAAACTCACAATGATAATGTTGGAATAGTCACATCATCATCAACAAAGAACCAATGTCGATTTCCTATCTGGCGCTCTGCGCCCAGCTACATATGGCAGATCCTATGTAGCCTATACTACAAATTCATATGATGACGACAACAACTTCACCGAAGTACGAGCTTCCAACAGCCAATGCCGCACGCCTCCAGCATTAGGTAAGTCTCTTGTATCACTCACAAGCTGGATCCCCACCACAGAGATGCCACGTGTACCCAAACCATCACGCATATAATAATAATATTAATATTAATAATAATAATAAAAGAAAAAAATACAAGAAAAATAAGCAGTAGCGAAATGACAAATCCAGATCACACCTTCACATCGAAAGTCAGATAGTATCACTGTGCCCAGAGAGTAGCATTGCACCAATAATACACCAATGGAAGTTCGTGGTAATGAAAACCAATGTTAAGAAGAGCTTCTCTTGCATCTAACAACGTATGGATCCGGAGCCCTTCTCCCTACTCGGCGTTTTGGCACCTAGCCTACTCCTACACAGCTACTTTCTGCCTACTAATTGACAATGCAATAGTCGATGTCAGCAGCCCACAAAGTACTTAAAGATGTCGCCATCGGCAGACCATCGTCAATACCAAGTATGTGCCCTTACATCATCATCATCATCATCTTTCTCCTTTTTTTTCTCTCTCTCTCTCTCTCTCTCTCTCTCTCTCTCTCTCTGTTGATTGCTCTCTTCTCTCTGTTTTTCTCGTTCTCTCATACCTTTCTTTCTTTCTCACACGCACACACACACACACACACACACACACACACACACACAACATGGCAAGTTTGTGGATGATCGGCGGGGCGAAGTTGTGATAGTGGCTGAACGTGAATGGCAGTGTATATTTCCATATTATGGCGGGAGATTCACTCGATTTTGCTCCTACCAACGGAAAGTGCCAAGTCGTCAGTCACACGGTTAGTATGCATGCACACACATACACACACACACACACATAGGCATACACACACGTACCCACCCCCCACACACAACACAACGGCAAGTCGGCGCACGAGCGGGGATGAAGGCCCGACATTTGTGGCGCAAGCAACGGTGTATACCTCCCGGATGCAGCGGGAGATTCATTCGTTTTTGCACCTTCTCTCGGTGGAAGAACCAAGATGTCAGCCGCGAGATTGATACTTACCTGTTCTCTCTCTCTCTCTCTCTCTCTGTCTCTCTCTTTCTCTCTCTCGCTCCTTGGTCGAATCATGAATGCCTTACACACACACACATTCGAGCAAAAATGGAATGAATCTTCCGCTGAAACGGGGAAATATACACTGTCACTTTTCTATTTGCTCGTTCTATCGATCCAAGTAGCGCGCGTCGAGTCCGTGGGGCTGAAGACTTAGCTCACACACACACACACACATGTTCTGTCGCCCACCATGTTGTTAATTTAACATCCAAGACGCGCGTCGAGTCCGTGGGCCTGATCTGTGGCCCACCATGTTGTTACGTCCACGGACTCGACGCGCGCTACTTGATGCTTTCGGTTAAGGAGCACGGACCCTATTTCTAGGTATACTATCTTGCTCGTATAGTGTTTTGTGTCCCCATCCTTTTTCTATCAAAGCGGTCTCCGCTGATGTCTTTATTTTTCTCTCGTCCCCTGAAAATTATTCCACAAGGAATTCGAGTAGAATGACACGCAACGGGGAGGAGGGGAATACAAACTTATCTGCATCCCTGACCTCACCTCAACTAGTCCCAATAGTCTCGTGAACAGGTTCTCTCGTCTCAATGTCAACTCGATACCAAAAGTAATCCAAAAAGATGACGAGGTGTACATGGTCATTGCACTATCCTTATCATTGTTGAAGTCAAACTCAATCCAAAAATAAGGATATCCTCATTTAAAGACGTATCTCACCAGGAATCGATATATTTATCCTCCCTAACTAAACTTGACAAGGGCAACTCCAACCCATCCTTTTTTTCAATAGCCAAGGCTATGCTGGGTCTTCCCTAACATACGACTTTCTGACCTTCTTGAGTGATTTCTAGGTTTTGCTCACAAACGTCCAGCAAACCTTTCCCATCATTATCTAGAATCCCTTATTTTCACAATACCCCTCTTGAAAGGTAATCGTCAAACCATATTCCACTAACATTGCTCATTTCCAACGTCTAAGACCATTAAAAAACAGATGATAATGTACTGCTGTAATAATGCATTTGCGCTGTTAGTATCATAATAATTGTCACTTATAGTAGGGACATACTGCCATAATGATTACAATAATTAATAATTTTAGTAGTTGAGTAAAGAAATAGTATTAACGAATGTAGAGACAAGTTTAACTGACATATGCATACACAGTGAGAAACTTATGGTATTTGTTATAATAGACAATAGTTACGCTGTGGTCAATGAGTTCCCCAATGATAAATACTTTTAGATGCAAAAATAATGAGAGTACTACATTCCACTCCCTGGGCTTTGACAAGAGTAAATTGTGTCAAGGGGCAGTGTAATCCCTTAGAAGGGTTAACATCTTAAACTCCCGAGCCTCGCTCAAGGACGAAGCCTCATTGCTCCACCCTCTGATTCCAATATCCGTTCCTTGCAGACCCTTATCCATTAGTAGACGACCCCACCATACACGTTCTAGGATCCATATCCTGTCCCGTGCAGATGAACCTACTTAACACAAAGATAGTTGGGGCATCACCCCCTGCTTCCTTGCGACAGGTAGTAGTCGCCTCCTTCACAGACCATAGTCCAACAAGGATCAAATACTTTCCTCCTTCTTAATAGTAATGTAGTCACCTCTCCTCAAAGGGTTAGGTGACAACACCCCACTATGGACCAGGAACATAGTTCCGGCGTGGGTCTTACTACTACTTCTGAAGACGAATTTATAGCTCTTTCAAGCCATCTTTCAGGGAAGTGATAACTTACGATTGCAAATCCCCCAAGAGTAGATTCTACGCATTGACTACCTCTTCAAAGAATCTCTCCTCCCAAGAGGTCAGTCACTCCATTCACCTTCAACCCCGCGTCGAACGTGGATTCTGCGTAGCACTTCTATTCTTTGTTAGGAGAGCAATCCAACTACATAGGTTGTAGTGGATAGACATAAACGAATAATCATATATAATTAACTCATAAGGATGGATTAAAACATTAGATGAGTAATTAGTAATCATGAATAAAAATGCATCAGACAGATAGACTTATAGGCTTGATTTGAATAAACTGGCGCAAATTGATAAATTTACACAGATAACTCAACTGAATAACCTTAAACGAAAGAAATTAAGCGCTTAAATTCAAATGAACATGTTTAGGTCGATGGTGTCGAACTAGGTGAAATCCATCAGATAGCCTTTTACCTGAATTTTGCCACTAAGTAAAGCACAAAAGGAATGATTTAACACCATTGTCAAAACTCCTTACTGCCTTACTGACCGTACGCAAGATCAAGAGTCTTAGGTTGTCCCTTTATAGACAAAACCAACCTCTAAAATTCTCCCAAAGAT
>BFEA01000192.1:296753-314713 GCA_003427395.1 Chara braunii
AGCAAGAGGTATGTCGACTTTCACGGAAGTCGACCAGATTGACTTAGACTTAGGAGTTCGTGTACTCACCCGGGAGTACTTAATTCCCTTCCTAAATCCTGTCAGATCAAGTGATAGGAGAACTCCACGGGAGCCTCCCATAACATGATTTAAATAATTAGGCCATTAGCATCCGAACGATGCCAATTCATTAGTCATTCCAAAACAAGTAGCAGGGTTACTCACCCGGAACTATCCCTTTTACGTGTCCAAAATCAAGTCACTCTTTTCCTCGTTAGAAGATCTCTTGATCAAACAAGTACTAGGATAACCCACCCTGGAGCCACTTTACTACGAGTCTGATGCGTAGGAGATAAGTCAACTTTCACGGAAGCCGACCAGATTGACTTAGACTGAGGAGTTCGTGTACTCACCCGGGAGTACTTTATTCCCGTTCCTAAGTCTAGTCAAATCAAGTGAGAGGAGAACCCCGCGGGAGTCTCCTATAACCTGATTCAATGTTAATTAGATAAACCATTAGGAACTTAAACAAACCAACTTCTTAGTCATACCAAAACAATTAGCAGGGTTACTCACCCGGCAGTACCCCTTTTACTTGCCCAAACATAATCAACTCATTCTTTCCTTATTAATTGATCCCCAGATCAAACATAGTATTAGGAAACCCTCCCGGGAGTCACCCAAATACCAGTTCAATGCGTAGGAGATCAAGACCATTTTAAGTTTAGTTTGCCCTGATCGTTCATTTTAATTGAGTACGAGGTATTGTTGACTTATACGGAAGTCGCACGGATTGATCTAGACTTAGGAGTTCGTGTACTCACCCAGGAGTACTTATTTCCCCTCCTAAGTCTAGTCAGATCAGTGATAGGAGAACCCTACGGGAGCCTCCAATTACCTCTGTTTTTGTTTTCTCAAGACCATGCAACCTAGGTTCCTTCTCGGTTCTTTTCCTAGGTTCATTTTCCTCACCTCAGACAGATCCTCAATTCAAGTATATTATACTTTTACTTTTGATATTTAGGTCCTGAAGAAAAGGCATAAACAGTATATCACACAATTATACAAGCAGACAATAGAAGGGCGTAGCCTTTAAGGTTATATGGGAAAAGAATGAAGTGTACGTACCTTATGGTTCCCTGCCTCCAGAGTTCCTCCTGAACTCCGGCAGAGCTCCCGCAATCGTTCTATTTTTGTCGGACTGCCTGAACATTTGTCTTTTACATAATATACTTTTTACTCTGATGTCTTTTATACCTTTCCAGAAAGTTGTGAAAACCAAGGAAATTAGGGAATTAGATTATGGGAGAAATGGAGATGGATGGAGGAGGTAGATGCCATCACACGGTGACGATGTCTCTCTCCTTTCCAGGACTCCACCTCTCTTCAAACCTGATCTTCCCCCACTTTCCTGATTGTCAATCAACAAAGAATTTCAGACTGAGGCTTAATAACAACACCAATCATAACAGTAATCTTGGACAAATATGGAGACAAAAAGAAAAACTGAAGGGTTCAGATCAAACGAGAAGGGAGAAGGGTAGGTGGAGGTAGAGACGGTGAAGATATCTTTCTTCTCTCCAATATCCCACTTTCCCTCCATTTCTAGGCCCTTATGCCTAATGATAGCAATATCAATCTAATAACCAGCAATAATAATAATAATAATTATAATAATAATAATAATAATAATAATAATAATAATAATAATAATAGGATTGTGAGCGATATATGCAAAACACCAAGTTGCGGGTCTGACGGATATTTGAGCAATCTTACACGAGCACATAGTATAAATGCACCAAGTATCCTTCCACTCCGAACAATACAATGAAGTAATGAGCCAATGTCCAAGCCCGAAGGCCACATCAACACCGTAGCCAGAGTCGCTTTATCTGTCATGCGCACAGCGCCCCGCCTACTCTACCATACTATCGTACGCTACAGTTGGTTCACACAACAGGATCACTTCGACTTACGAAGACCAATGTACATAAATGTCCACACCATCGGTGACCTCTCTTTCATGTACAAGGTACGTATGTTGCCACCCTCGATCAGACCTTGATTATCCCACACATCGCCTCACTCCCTGAAGACCACCCGATCATCCGCTGTACCCCCTGGCGCCCAGCAGCCCGACTATGGCCGGCTGCTGTCTGACGGTTCGCTTGTCCGACTGCGTCTGTCGGATCTTCCGTCTGATTGTGTCTGTCTGTTTGAGCTTATATTTTCTTGTGTCAGTCTGTCTTTGTTAGTAGGTCCGTCTGTTTCTGTGTTTCGTATCTGTCTTTTTGTCTGTTCCTGTTTGTTTATTGTCGGATTATAGTATGATTGTAGCCAGTATTGCCATTCCACATGTCTGTTTTGTATTTGTCTTGCCTGTTCTGTACATCGATCGCTGTTTGTCTGGCTACCTGACCGAGTGTCCGACTGTTCTTGATTGTATAATGAACTACGGTAACACGCACACACAGTCAGTGCACATACATACATACACACACACATTTGCATACACAAAACTCATCAATATGCCGAAACCCAGGGATGCAATTATTCCATTGGCAAGGCTCGAAAATCAGTTGTGTTTCTCAGTCTATGTTCTGACGGTTTAGCATATTTGGAAGACCAGGTTTGTCTCCTTTCTCCCGTGCTTTCATGCGCAGTCTATCTCCTCCTTCTTTCTAATTTCTTCCCCCTGTCCTTCCTCATTTTCCCCGTCTCTTCCTCTTCCTCCTTCTCTCTCTCTCTCACTCCCTCTTACTGTATTTGTCTGATTGGATGGTTATCTGTTGCTGTTTGTCTGTTATCTGTCGCCATCTGTCTCTCCATTTGCGTTTTCATCTGTGTCTTGTGCCTGTTTTTTCGACTACCTGTGTTTGCCTCGGTACGTCAAGCATAGTCATCTGTGCCCGTATATCTATGTCTGTAAACGAAGGGGGCAAGGAAGAAAATCGTAGCCATTGCAGTAGTGGTAGTAGTAGTCATAGCCGCTATAATTACTGACTGCAGAGTATGTGCGTGCACTCTTACAACAAGTTGCATGTGGGATATCCAGGGTGACTTAGTGTATGCGAGCCGAGAGAGAGGTGTGGGCTGAGTTACCGTAGCTGATGAAGTGAACTCAAAATCTGAACCATGTTCTCGGTTACGATATATCTGAGATCTCAATAGGCTCTTGCTGTCAATTTGTTGCACATACGTTATGCATGAGAAGTGTGAATGAAGGCGAGTCTGATAATATTAATACAAATAATAATAATAATAACTGATAATATTAATACAAATAATAATAATAATAATAATAATAATAATAATAATAATAATAATAATAATAATAATAATAATAACGATAATACCAATCAGTCAATAATAAAAAGAAATAATAAATTTAAATAATACAAAATGCAAGGAAAATGTGCAACAACGAACTTCAGAAATCAAACAGCATCATACACATAAAACCAGATAGTCATGATCTCGAACCAACAACAGAATTGCATCACAAGATCCACTACATAAGAGCACAGCAAAAACTCACAATGATAATGTTGGAATAGTCACATCATCATCAACAAAGAACCAATGTCGATTTCCTATCTGGCGCTCTGCGCCCAGCTACATATGGCAGATCCTATGTAGCCTATACTACAAATTCATATGATGACGACAACAACTTCACCGAAGTACGAGCTTCCAACAGCCAATGCCGCACGCCTCCAGCATTAGGTAAGTCTCTTGTATCACTCACAAGCTGGATCCCCACCACAGAGATGCCACGTGTACCCAAACCATCACGCATATAATAATAATATTAATATTAATAATAATAATAAAAGAAAAAAATACAAGAAAAATAAGCAGTAGCGAAATGACAAATCCAGATCACACCTTCACATCGAAAGTCAGATAGTATCACTGTGCCCAGAGAGTAGCATTGCACCAATAATACACCAATGGAAGTTCGTGGTAATGAAAACCAATGTTAAGAAGAGCTTCTCTTGCATCTAACAACGTATGGATCCGGAGCCCTTCTCCCTACTCGGCGTTTTGGCACCTAGCCTACTCCTACACAGCTACTTTCTGCCTACTAATTGACAATGCAATAGTCGATGTCAGCAGCCCACAAAGTACTTAAAGATGTCGCCATCGGCAGACCATCGTCAATACCAAGTATGTGCCCTTACATCATCATCATCATCATCTTTCTCCTTTTTTTTCTCTCTCTCTCTCTCTCTCTCTCTCTCTCTCTCTCTCTGTTGATTGCTCTCTTCTCTCTGTTTTTCTCGTTCTCTCATACCTTTCTTTCTTTCTCACACGCACACACACACACACACACACACACACACACACACACAACATGGCAAGTTTGTGGATGATCGGCGGGGCGAAGTTGTGATAGTGGCTGAACGTGAATGGCAGTGTATATTTCCATATTATGGCGGGAGATTCACTCGATTTTGCTCCTACCAACGGAAAGTGCCAAGTCGTCAGTCACACGGTTAGTATGCATGCACACACATACACACACACACACACATAGGCATACACACACGTACCCACCCCCCACACACAACACAACGGCAAGTCGGCGCACGAGCGGGGATGAAGGCCCGACATTTGTGGCGCAAGCAACGGTGTATACCTCCCGGATGCAGCGGGAGATTCATTCGTTTTTGCACCTTCTCTCGGTGGAAGAACCAAGATGCCAACCGCGAGATTGATACTTCTCTCTCTCTCTCTCTCTCTCTCTCTCTCTCTCTCTCTCTCCTTGGTCGAATCATGAATGCCTTACACACACAAACATTCGAGCCAAAATGGAATGAATCTGCCGCTAAAACGGGGAAATATACACTGTCACTTTTCTATTTGCTCATTCTATCGATCCAAGTAGCGCGCGTCGAGTCCGTGGGGCTGAAGACTTAGCTCACACACACACACACGCACACACATACTCCATCGATAGGATGAGCAAAACCGGAATGAATCTTCCGCTGAAACATGGAAATATACACGGCTACTTTTTAGATTTCCTCGTTCTATTGATCCGAGTAGCATGTGGCGAGCCGCAAGCTTAACTCTTTGTCTCTTACACACACACATATGTAATAGTAATGTATCTTCCCTGTTTTTAACGTTAGGTGCATTCATTTATTTTATTTTATTTGATTTATTTGCTTATTTATTTATTTATCTATTTATTTAATTGTTTATTTATCTACCTCATGTTGGTCGTCGATAGTATTGGAGAGTGAGCCGCGAGATTGAGGACTTACCTGTTCTCTCTCTCATTCCCTCGTCGTCGTCCCGGTCGACACTCGATGCTCCCCGTTGCATCACGCTGCAGCCTACGGGGCGTATGACAGGCGAAAACATGCTTTCCAATGAAGTCGAGCGGACAACGATCCCACCTCACGAGGCCATCAGTCGCGGCATGGCCAAGTGAGTGTTGTTCTCTCCACCTTCTCCCTTCTCCTCCTCCCTCTTCTTCTTCTTTTTCTTCTTCTTCTTCTCGTTCGCTGCGTGGTACTTTTGCCTCCGTTTGCTTCTTTTCTCTCTCCTCCAAAGCCGCGTTCCTCTTCTCTTTCGCGCGCCCTCCTTTCCTACTTCTGCGCATCCACCCCGCCTTCCTCTTTCTTGAGTTGCTCCTTGTTTCTCTGTGTTCGCCTTCCACGACTTCGCAATTGAGTCGGTTGATCGCGTCGTGCCCCCGCTCTCACTCTTCTACCCGCTCACGCGCATCTTTCTTCTGCGCAGCTTCATTTTCTCCGCCACGCGGTCATGCTCGTTAGCCATCTTCCTTGTTTACTGGCGCCATCTCTCTTCGACTCTCTTCCTCTCCTTCTCCTCCTTCTCCTCCTCTTCCTCCTCCTCCTTCTTCTTCTTCTTCTTCTACTCCTTTGTTGCGTTCCTCTTTCCCCCCCCCATTTTCGTGATTGTATCGGTCAAATCGCGCTGTGCCCATGCTGCCTGTGCGCAAGCTTCCCATAGAGTCGTCTTCGACTCTGCGGGCTTGGCCACGCCTCCGGTTGTGGCACACAGGCAGCGCCTGTCTTTGATACCGAACCCGACCGCGACTACGGTACAGATTCGACCGTACGAATCTACCATATGGGGCTCGAAATCGTAACAGGCAAAAATAAAAATAAAAATAAAAATAAAAAAAATAACAATAAATAAGAATCTAATTATAACAATAAAAACAAGATAAATAAAAGAAAAAATAACTAAGTACTAACTAACTGGCTCACTGCTCGAGCCACTTGTCGTGCTCGCAGCACAACAGAACCCAACTAACTACTAACTTCTGATATCTAGTGCACGCGGTCGAGCCCCGACCGACTTAGCCTGGGTAAAAATGTTGATAAGCTCCTTTTAAAAAGGAGCTAGCCTCAGTAGTTGGGCGGACTCGATCCCCGTGCCCTATGCTTAACAGTCCTGCGCCTAAACCTACTGAGCTAGCTCCCACTTCAAAGAGAAGGGGAGCAACTCAGTACATAAACAGTATCGAAGCTCAGTCCGACCAGTGGACTGAGCCCGTTTTTCCTAAGTCTGTGCGTGTGCACGCTCGCCGGTCTGAGTACCTGTTTGAGTGCTTGTTGACTTGAGCGTGTGTGTGACCCGCAAAAGGCACTTGGTTAAGTGGACGACCTGAAAGACCGGTACTTACCTGCGGTTGTGATATTGAAGGTTGCGATAGGGAAAACACTCAAGTAGCGGGTATGCCGGTATCACACCAGTAGAGGTAGATGTGCGCGGCACTTGAGGCCGCGCAAAGGAAGAGAACAGTTGGCATTTTTAAAGGCCCACACCGGTTGTCGCCACTTGGTGTGGTGGTGGCTCATTTCTATTGGCTGCCCTGGCCGCGCGGCCGGAGCTTATATTATTATTTCAGTCCACTTTCGAGCTTACGACGGCGTGACCAGCAGATTCTTCCCGTACTGTTCGGTCTGACGTCTCTAGACTCGATCTAATTTGTTCTTTTCTCACCGCCTGATCCTCTGACTGAGTTAGATCGTGGTCGACGCATCTCACGCGACCTTCTTCTGTTCTATTACAACCCTCCGGCCCTGGCGGTCAGAGAGTTTTAATTTTTCACTAACCCTCACCTGTTATTATATACGTCGTATCACTGTGAACGGTCGCCTAGGAATTTCGGCCTCAATGGTCGAGAAGTTTGCTTCACAGCACCGAGCCAGAAAAATTCTCACTTTTTACTCCAGACTGTTTCCGGCACGGCGACAGGGGTTGATAATGTATCATATGCAAAATCATGAGCAAATACCCTTGTAAGGGTGTTTGCTCCGACAACGTCCATCGAAGGGAGGTGACAGCTCTCGTAAGGTGGAGGTAAGTCGTGCCTCGCGTAGGCCCTATCCTGTCGTAGGGGCTCGCGAGAGGTATGGCTGGCGCACTCGGCCGGAGCGGTCGTAGGCCCGTAGGAAGCTCCATTTGTGTGTTCGTGACGAGGTTGGTCTAACTCCTGCGTGACGCGGCCGAGAGGATCCCGCGCTCCCATGTGCGGTGCCGGACCGATGCGCCCGACAGGTGGCACCGTTGCCGGGGATAATGGCTGCCTACCGTTGTCCCTGGTGGAACGACAACCAGGTATTTGAATGTGAGAAATAGGCAAATTAAGAAGTTTCTCATGATTTTCATGGTTAATCGATTGTTGGTATTGGATAGAGACCAAGTGAGGGGTGATTGTGCGAGCTGGGTCTGTTCGGTGCAGTAAGGGTGGCGCGAAAGGGATAGGCTTCGACTATGCGCCCACGTACGTTGACTATACGCGCACATACTTCGACTTCGACTATGCATTTGCGTACTTTGACTAGTATGACGGTAGTTGGAGTGAATACCTTTTTTAACTTTGATAGTTGATGGGTTCAGGCGATGATTTGCATGTTTGATACAACTAAGGTGGGGTGAGGTGGCATCAACAAAGTTAAGTGTGGTTGTTGTGGGAGTTGGCCGTGTAGGGTACCCATTATGGCTAAGGGGAGTTACCTGAGTGGTTTCGAGAGCGATGGTGCGCTTTGGCCTTAGAGTGAGGCCGAGGATGAGCAAGGGAGCCTATTACGCTAGAAGTCATCGAGAGACTTCGCGAAGAGTTAAGCTAGGGGGGACCGAAGGCCTTGAGTGCGGGTTTTAAGCGGTTGTTTGATTACGGGACGTAGTAAGTCTATGTAAATACCGTCTTTGCGAGAAGGATGCCTGATCTTAGAGGTAGTCGGAGTAACAGTGAGGGAGTTAACACTTAGATTATTTGCCCACCTTTAAAAGGGCAATGGGTTGTAAGCGATGTTAGACCGTCACTGGGACCTTTCCTAGGTTTGGACCACCCACTTGGATCTATGGGTACGTGTCTGAGGGCATTTTTATTTGAGTTATACTCATCCATATATGCCAGGTTTTACCTAGGTAAGTTTGTCTGATGTTTGATTATGTGAGGTTATGAGTTGGGTTTATTGTATAATTATCCTTGTCAGAAATGTTTACATGGGTTATGTGTTTGGAGTATGTATTCGAACCTTATCAGTCTGCAAGGATTTATATGGGTGTCTCAAGTCCAGTTATTGACTTATGTCTGTCTACTAAGGCTTGTGTGTTTGGATTGCTCCTCAAACAGGGGTAGAGATCTTATGCAGAATCCACGTCTGATGCGGATTCAGAGGTGAATGGAGTGACCACCTCTTGAGATAAGTGCTTCTCAAGAAATGGTCAATGTGTAAAGTCTACCCTAAGAAAGGTTGCAATCCTATGTTATTAGTCCCCTAAGAGATGGCTTTGAAGAAGTTATAGTTTTGTCTTTGAGGTAGTAGTGAGACCCACGCTGGAATTATGTTCCTGGTCCATAGTGGGGTGTTGTTGTTATATCTTTTGTGATAAAATAACTACACTACTACTGAATAAGAGAAAAGTATTTTAGTCTTGTTAGACCATGACCTATGAGGGAAACAACTACTACGTGCTGCAAAAAGGTAGGGGGTGAATCCCCAACTATTTTTGTGTCAAGTAGGTTCACCATCACAGGACGGGATAGCGCACCCCGAAGCGTGCATGGTGAGGTTGATTACTTTGTAGGCAAGGGTCTGCAAGGAGCGAGTGCTGGAATCGGAGGGAGAAGCAGTGAGGGTTGATCCTTGAGCGGGTTTCGGGGATTTAAGATCCTATCCTTCTGAAAAAGGATTACACTGCCCCTCGTCACAGTATACTTCTGTCAAGGCCGTGGAGTAAAAGTATGGTACTCTCAACGGTATTATGACTGAGAGTGCTAAACCGTTGACAATCATATCTCTGCTGACATAGGTCTGTCGTATGAGATATTTATGTTTTGAGTGACTGACTAGCTTGTACATGGTATATCTGATTACTATGGGTATTGTGGTTGTCAGTTACTATAGTAATATATCGTTTTTCGTGAATACTATAATTATGAATATTTTTGGTATCTATGAAAGCAATATTACCGTGATGTATTACCATTATTATTTTCTCTAAGTTGGGTGGTCATAGACACTTGAAAGGATGAATTTCTGTGAAAGATGATCTGAAGCTAAGACTTCAGGGGTAGGAATGTTGGAACATTGTCAGTATGATAACGAAAGGCGTATGCTGGACGTTTTTCTGTGATGGGCAGAACCCAGACCAGAGCAAAGACAACTCGGGATGCCTTATGCAAAGGAGGATCCTAATATGGCCTTACCCGTTGAGAAGGAAGATGGACTCGAGGTATCATTGTCGAGGGGAGTCAAGGAAGGAGAGTATATCTCCTCCTGGTGGGACACATTGATGGACGTGGATCTTTTCGCTTGGATAAAGTCCGACTTTGATGATGATGAAGATTGAGCGATCGTGAGGGTAACCCTGTATGCATCTTCCTCATTCCGGGTCGAGCATGGGATTGAGTTGGCACTTGGGAACGGGAGCATGCTTGCGAGGCCATTGAGGATAGCTGAGGGAGCTGCGATGAAGTGGACAAGAAAAAAGGTCCATGAAGGGGAAGAGCGAGTGACGACCCATGTAGAAGTTAAGCGTGCCGATGAATTTAGGTTTCCTTCTGCCCCACTACGAGTCGTTCTGCCTGAGTTTCTGGTAGAGAAAGGTCTCGGGGGACAAGAGAGGGTAAAGGCCGTAGCAAAGGTCGCCTTAAGGGCACGAGAATGGGGATATGGGCGCTTTACATGCGAGCTGATGTATGGCTTGTACTTGGACCAAAGGTTTGTACCCCATAGTCAGGGACTGAGGGACATGGCCAATATTGTGGATGCCTATGCGAGCTTCCATGATCTAGAAGACGAGATTGTAGATTGGGATGAGGTTAGGGCAGTAGCAGGGCGATAGAGGATGCCCTTGTGTTTTGCCAAAGTGCGTCTCTCATGAATTTGTGTATGTACGTGTACATGGGAGCCAAGGTAGGAGGCTAACTGATGTTGTGATTCTGACCCTGTGCTTTAGTTTACAGGATCTTGACTATATACGTAACGGGTTGGAAAAAGATGTATATATGCCTTTAGTGCATTGTGTGTATATGTCAAGATCATAAGAGGCCTCTGGTTAGAGTGGATGAGCAGGGTTGCAGGCCTTGCGTCTACTCAAAGGTAGACTAGTTAGAGTATGAGAATGAGCCTCGCGTATGTATGGGCTGCTGAAGTTAAGAAACGGATCAGGGTATGGTTTGTAATATAGGCCTGAGTACATCATGAGGTCATGCGAGGATGGGCGCGTACTAGGAGGACTGATTTGGCTTCGGTTGTGATATTTGTCCTTCGTTAAGATATATACCTTCATCTAGGAATGTCTTCCTACGATTCAAGATGAGTTGATTATGTTTTCGAAGCTGAGCTTATTTTTAACCATGCTACCCCAAGTTGCGAAAGGATACGCGCCCATACGTTGTATATGGAAGCGACCCTAAATTGAGTAAGTCCTGAGTTATGGTTTCAGGATGCTGTGACCTCGAGAGTTAAATGTGTTGAACCTCTTGATATGCGAGTTGTGCTAAGATATGAGAGAGGAGTATGTACGAGGCATTGATTTGAGGTTGTTGTAAGCTTATGATTGATCGAGGCGCGGTGGACCTTGCATTGCAGATTGGGTATTTGGATACGTTTTGGGTTACTTGGATCCCTCCAGTTTGAGGGGTGCGATTACGCCCTGTTTAAAGTTGTTTCAGCTTAGCTGCGATTAAAGAGGCTATGATTTTGGGCAATGTTGGGCCGCTGGTGCCAGTTTGAGTTGAGATTGTTCAACCCTATGTGTATATATGTAACTCGAGACTATGATTTGTCTAGGTTGAGTTGGGATATTACACCCCTGTGTATATATTGGGGTTGAAATTTTTTTGTATATGACGATCACAATCACTCTCGCATGTGGGATTTTATCTTAATGAATGATGATTTCGTGTGAATTTGGCGAGAATGAATGGATGTGAACTGTCTACTCTCCGGTATACTCGTGCGATCTGCCCAAGGGCGGGTGGTAGGGCCGAGTATAAGGAGAGGTAGGGCAGTTGTTGTGTGACAGGAGTGTGAGAATCCTAAGGGATTTTGCGAGTCTCTGATACTCGAATACTTACCATGCCGAATGTTTTACGATTGAGTTGGGAAGAAAACCCATAAGCAGGTCCCTCAGTCTGAGTTGTTTCGTGGATAAGTTGTGGAGAGGACCCATAAGTAGGCCTCTCAGCCTGAGTTGTTTTATGGTTGAGACCCCTTCAGATTAAGGAAGGTGGTAATGTTGTTTTATCGGAAGACTCATCCCCAAAAAGCGGGGTGTCTTAAAAAAGGGTCACGTGATAGCTCATCCTAGAAAGAGAGGGATGGCTGGGAGACCTATTGGGAGAAACCTCCTTCGTGTGAAAGGTGGTTAATAGATTTAAGGGCATAGTGAGCAAGGTTTGAGCTGATAAAGTCTGACGAGAAGGGACCAGAATTACGGATTCGATCATTGGTGGAACTGAGAAGGTCGCAAGTCAGTGCATTGAGATGTCGTGGGATGTGTGATCTGCTGTCTTTGATCAAGTCAATAGACCACGGCCTTGTGTGAGCCTAGCGGTGAATCTGTTTGTGATTGTGAAAAGGGGCCATGCTTTCTATGTTGTCCCATAGGGAGCTGGTAAACGCCTTTAAAGTGAGACAGACCCCTGCGTAGTCCCGCAGTGGGCCTGTGGTCTGTTTGCGACGCACCGTCTAGACATTTGTGCTAGTCCTAAGGCATATTAAGGAATACCAAGCTAAACGGTAAAGGTTAGCATCTCTAGGGCGCAACCCCTATTGGATGACTGCAAGCCAGCAGAACCTGGCTGCGGACCCACGTCTACCAACGGGGTAAGAGTTTAAGGGGTTATGCACGCCCCAGGGAAATTACTCCGATGGGATGGCGGGGAATATGAGTCGAGACTTTGGGTAGTCCTGATTGAATGCTTATCAGGAGAAAACCTATCGTTGCATAACCAACGAAAGAACTGTCGTTAAGATAACGATACGGTAGGCCGTAGACCTGGCTCGATCAACCAGACTATGGTGGGCCAGGATGGAGACCTAGCATTTCTGTACTAGACTGCAGAAAGAACTGAGATGAGATTAAAGCATATATATATATACATATGTGTTTGATTGTGAGGACTTTTGCGAGGAAGGCAAGAGTGCCTTCTAAGGTCCCATTTAAGGGTCGTGTCCCTGGGTATGACTCTGCTTACGAGAAAGAGTCTAACAGGGGCACTCAACGAGAAGCCGGCGTTTGTCTAGGACAAAGGGGAGAGGACGGTTTGAGGTGGCCCTTGGAACTTATGCTGTAGTATTGATGCGTAATACACCGGCGTCCTAGTGTCAGGGTAATGGAGACCGAGGTTAAAACCCTGGCGGCATACAGTTGTGTTGGCACGATTTGATGGAGGCCTCAAACATGAGTCTGTCGGCTAATCGGATTGGTTCCTCTTTCGTCAGCATCTTGGGTAATCTGATAGCTTTTCAATTTTGCGAAGCGACGGGGACGTCGCTTAATGTGGTCCGGTAAGCTGTCGGTGCGAATACCCTTACAAGGGTATCCGCCCTGGTTTTTACAAATGACAGAAAAAACGAGTTTGGCTTAAAGTTAAGTATACCGCGCGAGGCGCGTCTGCGTCTGCGTGGTTACGATGGCCGGGTGGTTGACTAGAACAAAGAGTGTGTGGGCGCGCAGGTTTGAGGCGCGCGTGATTCCGTTTCTATCGTTGATTATAAAGTCGGCGCGGACGCCAGTCGGTTTGTTTCTATTTTTATCTTTATTCTTATTTTTGTTTATTCTTGATTAGACTAGGATTTAAGGATAATTTTCTTTGGTCGGTATGCTTGATTGAGTTACGCGTGCGTACGGAGGACAACTTCAACGGCGGCGACGACGGCGACAGTGTGACTGCGGTAGGTCTTGGCACGGGAGTGGCGCGAGTGGCGGCCGTGGTACAACTTGGTAAGTTGGCGCAGACGCTGGGCGGCCGCACGCACGGTTGTAGACAGAGATGAGGCTCAGGCCAATTTCCCTGGTCCTGAGTGCAGCGCCGCACCGCCTTATATGGCACTCCGCGGATGGGCTTAGCCCTATGGGTTATGATATTGGGTTGACACGGCGGAGGTTCGGGGATCGAGGCTAGCGGGCGTCGGCGCAGCAGCAGCGGAGCAGCGTGGAGCGAAACCTGAGGGGTTGAGGGCCCTGCGTTGCTATCCCACTCGGTTTTGTTTACGGGCGCGGCGGCAGGCCCAATCCGTGGGGTTGGCAAGGTGCCCGCAGCCCCGCCGTTCCCCGACGTTTACTTTTATTTTATTTCCCTTTGTTTATTGTTCTTGGTCCCTTGGTTATTGCGTCCCATTTTGGGACGCGAAACTGCGATAGGAGCGCGTGGGGGTGTGTTGTATTTGTGGGGTCGCCTGAAGTGCAATTACAAACTGTTTTCGTAGCTACGTCGGAGCTGCGCCCGACACCGTTTTGCCTAGGACGCGGTGTCGTGGGTGCGGCAGGCGCCCAAGGGCCTAGCTTAGTGGGTACACCCTTGAATTGTTGAAATGCAGACCAAGTTGGACCCAGATGATGGGCCGGGTGGCATCGGGCGGCTGCGAGCGGGTAGGGCAGCGAAGGCAGGGAGAGCAGGGGTGAACCGGGGCGAGGCCGGGCACCGGGTGCATGCGCAGAAGGGGAGAAGCGCAACAGCAGGAGTAGGCAGCAACGGAGCGCCAGCAGAGGCTAAACAGCCAAGGTGCAGTGAGCATGGGGAGGCCGACGGGGAGGCAAAACGGGGAATGAACCCGGATGGGTTCCTGCGCTGGATACATGCGCAAGGCAGCAAGGGGGGGTGGAAGAGCGGGTGCGGCCGGAACGGTGAGTGGACAAGCGGGGGACGGACCCGGTGCGAATCCGGGCCAGGTACATGCACGGAGAGGAGGGGTGGAAGGGAGTTGGAAAGAGCTGAGGCCGAGTGGCCTTTGGGGGAAAGCCGCGGGGCATCGCCCCAGCCACGTCCTTCGAAACATCCGTTGAAATCGGGACGATACTTACATATTGGAGGAGGTCCGACAGCCGGGTGTTGTTCGCACTTTGGCACACGGCTGTCTGCCGGACCATGCAGTGTCGGAGGGCCGGGAGACGTCAACAGGGAGCGGGTGATCAGACAGGGGAAGACAGCAAGGCGAGGTAGGGCGCAGCGGTGAGAGGGTGAGCCAAAGAAGAGATGAACCTGGCGTGAATTCGCGCCGAGTACATCCGAGGATTGGCACGGCGGAGCGGAGTATCGCGGGTGAGGCAGAGTGACGGGGACTAAGGCGGTGATGCACAACGCTACAGCGAAGTAGGGAGCGACGGGCGCAGAGAGGGGGAAGTGCACCCGGACGCACATTTGGGCCGGGTCCATTCGCAAGCAGGAGTCGGAAAGGGATGGATATGGCGGGCCAGAAAACGTATGGCTCGCTCGATCCTTGAGGGAATCCGGCGAGCCAAGATCCGTTCCATGGGTTTAGGGCCAGGGCGAACCCAATGATGGAGGCGGATCAGCAAACGGTGGAGTGTGGTGGGAGGTTGGAAGAGAATGGGGTGCGTCGGGATATGGCGATAAGGGGAGAGGTGAGTGTGCGGCCGGTTCCTAATGAGAACGGGCGAATGGAGGGTCATTCCTAACGTGTTTCGGCAGGGCGAGTTGCATGATGAGGTTAGTTTCAGGGATGAATTAGTAGATTAGAAGGTAGGACGGGAAGGAGGTGCGCGGAGCTTAGTAGGGAGCGGGCATGGAAAGCGGAGAAACGAACAAGTTACTTGGATCCCACCGATTTGGATGAGGGGAGTTGTGTTCGGGGGTCTTGGGCCTTGGCGGGTTTGATGGCACTGTCGGATTGTGCGTTGAGGCCGTGGTTTTGGCGGTACGGAGGTTTCGGCTGCGCTTGGAGGAAGTAAGTTGGGAAGGGGGGATGTACCCGCTCGTGGTCTAGCGGAACATTCATTCGAATTTACCCGCCACTGAAGGGCGTGAGGCCAGCTGCACAATGATCAGAGAGAGAGAGAGAGAGGTGGGGAGAACTAACGGAGACTTACCTCGTGGCTGGCTGAGGACAAGTGATGCCGGGTGAACCGAAAGTCGAGCTATGGCCCCAAGCTTACAACGACGGCGGGCGGGGCTATACAACGAACCCCCCCCCCCTCCCCCGCATATTTCGCTTTTTTGTTAAGTTCTCGCTGGGGAATTGTTACCGAACGAAACACATGCACTCGCGACCATCAACACGAGCGCTCACAGATCGAGGTGACTAACGCCATCGCCATCCAGAGCGCCGTCATTGTCCCTAGCGCCATCGCATTCCACGTCGCTACAGCAGCTATCCAACGTCGCCACAGCAGCTATCCACGGCGATGACGACGAGCGTCCACCAACCACGGTCGACGCTCACTACGAAGGCAGCGCGCGACTGGTATGGACTCGCCTGGAGTCCTCGCTCATGCACCCTGCGCAATATTCGCTCCCTCGCTCCCTCGCTGTTTTTCTTTATCTCGTCCCTCTCCCCGCAGTCATCCAGCCCTCTTTCACTTTGTCTATCTCGAAATTTATCCACGTCATCAGTTTAGTGCCATCGCTCCCAACCATTCGTCGACACCGTCCATCCATGCACAGGCATCTCGCTCGGTTCCTGCGCGATCTTCACGCCTCTCCTATAACATCTTCGCGCGTCTTCCTTCGCGCTCTCCACGGCTCTCGCGATGTGACGGACCTGAAGGATCTTGAGGTTTACCATCTGCATCGTTCTCGAAGTTTTTCGGTAAGTTTCTTCGAAGGACGATCAATCACGGGGAAGAAAATCTAATCATCAGTAAGTCACGGACAGGGGCGGATTCCATTTATCGGTCGTGTCGGCTCGTGCGCCACACTGATTCAAATATCCACATGCATTCGGTGGTTTGCGTTGTGGATCTATGAATGCATGTGGATCTTTATCTCACGCATGCGGATCCGCGCATACGGATCTACGAACTTGTGTGCACCCATCTCTCATGCGTGTGGATCTATCAATGCGTGTGTACCTATGGAAATGGATCTAGGAATGTGCGTGGATCTAGCTCTCATGCATGTGGATGTGTGCATGTGGATTTATGAATGTGAGTGCATTCATCTCTCATGCACGTGGATCTATGAATACGTGTGGACCTTTGTAATGTGGATCTAGGAATGCGCGTGGATGTATCTCTCATGCATGTCACAGTGGATCCATGAATGTGTCTGGACGCTTGAATTTGGATCTGGAAATACGAGTGGATCTATCTGTCATGCATGTGGATCTAAGATCTTTTGTTTATGGATCTATGAATGCATGTGGACCTAATACTGTCGGCCGGACTCCTGCGATTGATTGAACGATTGATTGATTACTAGTGTACATAGGTAACATAGCTTACGACCAACCAGTCGCCTGAATCCAGTTCTTGTTGTGTGTGCATTCCCTTTGGATTTGCCTTTTCGTATTAACCAAGTAGCGAGGTAGGAAATCACACACCGGATTGCACTCGGCTAATCAGCCAAGCAAGCAATCAACTAAGCAGCCAATCGACCACTCAACCAACCATCCAAACATGCAACCAATCTAACATCTCATCTGTTAGTCAGCAAAGCAAGCGGATGATCAATAAACTAAGTGGCCGATCCACCACTTAACCAACCAGCCAAGCATGCAATCAATGAAACATCACATCTGCCAGTCAGCGAACAGTGACATGATTGGATGTTTGATTGATCGCATGCTTGCCTGATTAGTCGATTGCTCGGTCGGTTGCTTAGATGATCGATTGGTCGGGTGCGCGATACGAAATCACACACCTGATATCACAAATTCGGAACGGCCACAGACAGGGAGGTCCCCTGCCTAAGCCGCTACTACATATAAGCAAACCTCGATCATCGACGAACTTCATTGTTCATCAACGAACTGCATGGAAGTCTGCCCGACTAAATGACACAGTTCGCCTGCATCCGGACTTCGCTAATCATCGCACAAGACAAAGTTTGAAATCAGACTACGAAACACAGAACACAGGTCTCATGCAACGCAGAACGCGGTCCGAAACTTGAAGTCCGCTGGTATCCGTACTTCACACAATGCCCAAATGCCCCGACGATAATTGAAATTCGTCGGTATTGCAACTTCTAATGTTGTGCAGAGGCGAAATTGGTCCAATTTAGTTAACAACGACGCTTTTGTGATCGAAGTTGGACGTATAAACTATTCAAGTTCGTTGGGATCCGAACTTCACAGATTGGCCAAAAACCTGGGCTACTAGAGTGGCCCGAGGTCACTTGCCCGACCGGGCCAAAATATATATATATATATATATATATATATTTATTTTAAAATTGGTAAAGAATTTTGATGTGACCCTGAGGCAAAAGTTGTTCATTTTATTTTTCTGCATAACATAGTTTGTTTTTGGAGGGTTTTTTTTTTTTTTTT
>BFEA01000192.1:314784-361422 GCA_003427395.1 Chara braunii
CGTTTTCTCTTTCTTATGTTTTACAGGGGTAGGGCTGTCTCTTATACACATTTTTTTTTTTTTTTTTTTTTTTTTTTTTTTTTGGGACTCTCCCTAGTCCTTGCATGGGCTGGCCACCCGGAGCCCGGGCAGCCCGGCTGGTAGCGTAGCCAAAAACAACAAATCTTGAAGTCCGGATGTCGGCGAACTTGAGTGATTCTCTTCTCTCATACGAGTGTTGGATTCCGCTTGTTAACGGAGCCCGTGAGAACACCCCCCACCCACATCCTTCGGACACTGTGGGTAGGGTACTTCGGTTTAACCTTGATAACAAAGCGATTCCAAGTATTGCAGAACATGGGGTAAAACGTTAAGTCCGCCAGCATCCGAACTTCACATGTTATCCAAATGGGGCGTGTAAAGCAGTTTGAAGATGACGTGTGAGCCCTTGAAGTTCGCCGACATCCAAACTTCACAGATTGCCCGAAAATATCAAATCCCAAAGTCCCCATACCAGCGAACTTAAGCGATTCGCTTCCTCCGCATGAGTATTGATGTCTGCATATTAGCAAAGCCCACCATTACAGCTCTTCCATCATCACTTGTACTTCGATGGGATCCACCCTTCGACCACTTTGGGGAGGGGTATTAGATTTAACCTCGGTAACACCACAATTCCAAGCATTGCAAGACATGAGAGAAAACATGAAGCCCGCTGGCATCCGAACTTCGCACATTTCCGGAGCGAGGCAAGTGAAGAAGTTTGGATTCCGGTAAACTTTGTGCAACTGAGTTAACAAGTGGACTGCTGCAACTGCAGAGGACGTGTGACTCGCTCAAGTTCTCCGACTTCCGGCTTCACGCATTGCCAAAAAAAACGCAAATCCTTAACTCCGGATACCGGCGGACTTGAGCGATTCCCACCTCTACTGCGAGCAATGACGTCCACAAGTCGAGGAACCCAGTAAGAACACCCCTGCCTGCGCACTTGGAGTTCACTGGGAGACGACGTTGGAATAATATGTGAAGGGTGTTCGGTTCAACCTCAGGCACACCGCGGTTCAGCCTCGGTGACTCCACAGGAAAAGGCAACAGGTTCATGGTTCGCCGAAATTGGTTCAGGTCCACCGGGATATGAACTTCACAAATGATGCTCGTAATCGGGATAGCCGCATCGTAACGGGGGCACGAGTCGGATGATAGGTTAGCCATACGCACAGATTGCTCACGTTGGTCGGAGTGGGGTGTTAGAAGGCCTCCTACTCGAAGTTAATCGGAATCCGTAATTTGCATGCAACGTCCGCATATTGTGCGCTCACATAGGTAGAATGAGGATGTGGTTTACGATTTTGAATTCCCCCCGCCATCCGCACGCCTTCCTGTCGCTTGACTTGTATTCCGCTGGGATTCGAACTTCTGCAACGGGGGGGTTTCCTAAAGTTGTCCGTGTGGTGGCTTGCTTCATTTGCTTTGTCTTTTGTATGTCTACTTTGAGGGTTGAGGAGCAGGTTGCCGAAACCTCCGGGAGAGGGTCAAGGGAAGACTCTGCAATACGGTCTTCTATGGCCGCCAAATAGCTGTCCTACCATGCAAGGACCAAATGGTTCGTCAATTAGTGTTGTGGGGATGTTTCAGACCCCGCTAAGCAGCCGTCTAGTCCTATCATTTTCATCGAAGACCACCACCAGTGTAGAGTGCTTGGAGTCGTCGTTCAGTTGGAGGATGTGAAGGAGGGTTGTCGCCATTTCAAGATGAACACCGTTTACGGTTCAAAGGGCAACGTCATTACTAATTCGAAAGGGAATGGGGCCATGGCATGATTTGAAACCGCGGAACTATCCAATCGGCGATCCTAAAGGGCGAGTGGATCATGGCCCTCATTGACGGTGAAGGGTGATGGTCGTCATACGCACGCCAGTCCAAGTCCAGGTACCTTGAACTCGCGAGGATTTCGGTGGTCGAGAAAATAAGGGTTGAAAATCCAGAGCTTCCACACACCGACCAGTCCATCGGTTCCACTGCTGATCGTCTTTTTCACGAACTTCACAACAGTCAGTGGTTGGACATGTCGGACGAATTTTACGACCTCGACACGAGCCCTTCGAAGGGAAGGGTGAATTGGAAGATACCGCCTTCGACTGGGCCACTGGGGTGTTCGACCAGGGGGCCTTCGGGCAGTGGATGGGACAGGGAAGGTGATGAGGGGACTGGCAAAGGCGTCCCCTCTAGTGGACAGAATGGGCCTCACGACGAAGTGACGACAACGGAAGGTGGTGGTGGGGTGGGGAGGGATCCCTCGCTCGATATGCAGCTGCGGGCTCCGGTCCAGAACATACTGTGAAGTCCGCCAACATCTTGACTTTGTCGTGAGAGGCATCGGCCCCCCGCTCAGCGACAGAGAGGTTGGCCGCCTTAATTAGTGTTGGCAGCGGCTCACAAGTAGGGATTCCAATCACCAAAAAAAGGTCCAAGTTCGCTGAGATCCGAACTACACCAGTTGAGGTGCTAGGGCGAGAATCCGCCGTGCAGAGTGGGTCGAGGGCGGGAGTGCCCACCCAAGATGCCGCGTAAAATTGTGCCGAAATCCACACTTCGCTTGGGGACGGTCTTTCGTTTAGTGATGGTGATGTGCTGGACCGAACTGCGTCGACTTAGGGGGAGGGGCCGCCTACAGCGTAAACGGAAGAGTGTGCAAGTGGATCGCGCACTGGCCTGAGAACGTCAAAGTCCGTCGGGATCCGAACTTCATCAAAATGGGGTCCTCGGGCTGGAATTTTGATGGCGGCGGGAGGGTCTATGCACGTCAAAGCAGAAGAGCGGTCGGCGGAATTAGACACGGGTTCGGGGGAAGGGATGAATTGTAGCGAAGGGAGGAAGGGTAGAAAGAGGAAGAAGAGGAGGAAGGGGAAGAGAAAGGGTTTACTGTTTTGCTTGAAGGGGAAGAAGATGACAAAGGGAACATGGATAATGAAGAGGAGGAAAGGAAGGAAAGAATAAAGGGTTCTGATATGGAGGACAGTGACGAGGATGCCGACTCTGACGATTCGTCCGACGAGTTCAGGCGACTGTACGGACAGTATCATGGGCATAATGCCGATGCCGACGCAACGGGGATGGAAATGGACATGTAGTTGGTTCATGACCTTTCCACACAGCGTAAAGACTATAAAGTTCAACAGCTTCCGTCTGCAATCGAAAACCAAGATAGGTGTCATGAGGTCTCCATTGCTATGATCTCGCCTAAACCGAGTCGTCGTATACTCATCGAGGAATTTATCGATAGCATCCTCAGCGGCTAGCAGGCATCCATTCATCTGTCTGCCACATCAAACGTTGAGGGCCTTGGCAACGTCACATCTTCGGTGCCTGCTGCTCTCACTTTCTCGCCGTCGAGCTCTCCTATAGTAGTAGGCACCTTTGCCAACAGAGGGGAGGGCGAAGTCGAAGGCCGACAATATGTCACGTCCCCAAAAAAGTCTAGCAACGACGCTCCAGATGTCGCGGTGTTGGGATTAACAGCACTTACTTCACCAACAAAGGAGTGGAGGGATAGACAGGCTGGTAAGCGGTGAACAACGCCACTAACCTCCGCACACCCACAAAGACGAAATGCGAGAGCACGGCTTTCGTCGTAGTCCGGATTTCGACAGACTTCAATCCACTCCGTGCACACAAGGAGTGACCGCAGTGTCTGTCAATACGAGGAAGTGCGGATGCCGACAGACTTGCACCGCCACTCCTTTCTACTACATGAGATCGGCCCTCCAGTGAGTCGACTAGGTTGCCTGTCGAGGCCAACCTCAAAGGAGGAGTGGCTTTCCCTTGTCGGAAGGACTAGTGGTTTTAGGCCGTCCGTATCCGCACTTCCTGTTTCGATGCGTATTGCAGTCAGTCTCTGTGTGCATGCTGTGGATAAAAGTCCGTCGAAATCCCGACTTCGGCAAACATTGCCCTTTCGTTTATGTAGCTTGTTGTAGTTTTCCTTTGTCCAGGGCGGGGGTGTCTAGCTCGAATGCGCTCTTCACTATGTTGTCCAGCCGCAAACACACTTCTCGGTGCTCAGTGCCATGAGAAATCGATGCTCTTGGAGAGGTTCTGCGTCTTATAGGTTGTTCCATTATTTTAGATTATCCTTCCGTCGGACTCGTGTTGGATACGTGTATTCATTTCTCGTTTTCTCTTTCTTATGTTTTACAGGGGTAGGGTCATCTCGCAAACAGAGGTTCTGGAGATATCCGCGCATAAATTGCAGAAATTACCGGGGTTGACGACAAAAAACAAGGATATGTTAAAGGCATCAAGGGTTGATGTCTAGATCGGAAAGAAAGAGCATGCCATAGCCATTGAGTAGTGTCTTTCCCTCCTGCCCCTGAAGAAGGGGACGTATCCACTATTTGTGACTAGAGGTCACACCATGTATGAGAAATACTTAGCAATTCGCCGTGCTATGAAGGAGAATCCTTAGAGCCCCGTTTGTCACTGCCCCGCCTATGCGTTGCCCGGTATTGTGCAGTGTGCGTCACAGCACGTGGAGCATGCGGGGGTAACTTTGCTCCAGCAACTGCGCCTCAACGTTTACGGATTCTGGACAACATTATGCAAGGCTCAATGCCTCCTCTCACAGTTCTCTTTACCCTCGCCGATAATCACGTGCGCATTGCAGCGAAAGATCTCCTCACCCTTTTGCATATCGAGGGCAAGGTGAATGATGAAGTGGTTAATTTCTACATGGCGCTTTGAGGGTCGACCATATGTGCGACACACGATATGTCGCCAAACCTTCGTGTTTTCAACTTTGATTCGTTCTTCTTCGGTAAGCTGCAACTTGAAGGACACAATTGGGTGAAAAGCTGGGCAAAAAACGTATATCTACATAAGGACGATATTATCTTTGTGCCTGTCCATAAAGATAATGATCATTGGATCCTCCTCTCCGTCAACTTAAGAGACAATGTCTTGGAAGTTTTCAATTTTTTTCATCACATTATAGCTGATAGGAATTTTTACCTTAGCCTTTTCGATTTGACTGTACAGTATTTAGAACAGGAAACATTACATAACCGGTCAGATAGGAGTTGGAAGTCGATGGCGGTGAATGTTGTGGTGAAAGGAGTTCCCAGACAAGTGGATGGAGCAAGTTGCAGGTGTTCATGTTGATGTTAGCGACGTTGTTGCAACGTGGTGATTGACCACCTTTCACGTTCTCTCATACAAATATCCCGCTTATTCGACGACAATTAGCAACTTGTATACTAAAGGTCGTTGTCTTTGATGGTGATGTAGTGCTCCCAAACTTTCTTTTGACAGTGTTCTGTGCATTAATGATTTGTGGTCCATGATATTATTCAACTGTTATTTTGACAACAATCTTGATTTTTTTAATTGTTATGAGTTAAAGTTTTCTTTGGCATGCTCACTACCTCTTTTACATCATGTAAAGACTTCATGATCTTTGTCATAAATCTGTTGTTTTTCATGCATCGGAACTTGTTTGCATTGAATTTCATATTTCAAATATTTATGCACGACAACCTAAAATGCACATATGATTGACATCAGATAATATCCGAGCTTGTTGTGTTATACGAGAAAATGGTGTATGGATGCAAGTCGAAACACAGCAAGTATATGAGTTCGCGGAATGCAAAGATCACTAACTTAACGACTCTTCCGTGTACATCTATTCAGATGCCTTGTGACTGCTTGCATTATATGTAACCAACAACTTTGCGTTTATAACCTTAAATTTTGGGGGTCGCAAGTTGAAGTGCAGATTTCATCGAAAATATGCAACATTCGAAGTTCTTATGTAATATGACGGGTATTGTTACAAAAAAGGATGTATGTCAAAATTAAGTAGTTGTTAGAAAATGAAAACGTTTCTTGTCTAAGTAATAGTCATCCACACCCAACACCTGTCTAACTATCCATATTGTTGATAAACATATTTCAATTATACTTTGACTAGTACTCAACTGTTATAGTGTTTAAATATGATGACACAAAATAAAATTTTAGATATCAAACAAGAATACAATGACATATTGCTGATCACAATTATCAACAAGTTTAGATTTCAGCACACATCCAAACAATTGTCACGGGCGAGAGGATGAGTTTGTCTTTCATTACAACTCTAAACAAGTTTGGATCTCATCAAACATCCACATAACTGAATCGGTCGAGAGGATGAGCATGTCTGTGCTACTTAGGAATAACCTAAACAAACATATCCAACATGGATACAATTATGACATCTGGCTCATCACAATTGTGAGCAAGTATGGATCTCAACACACTTTTGCATCTCGGGCGAGAGAATGGGCGTTACTATCATTCAAAGAAACGTCTCGAGCGAGAGGATGGGTTTGTTTGTCCAACTTAGGAATATTAACCTAAAGAAATGAAATATCGAACAAGTTCACAATGATGACACATTTTCATCACAATTATACACAAGTATGGATCTCAGCACACTTCCGCATCTCGGGCAAGAGGATGAGCGGGTCTATCATTACACTTCTAAACAACTCCGGATCTCATCAGACATCCAAACAACTGTCTCGGACCACAGGATGGACATGCGTGTGCTACGTAGAATCATGACACCTAACTCATCACAATTATGAACAAGTATGGATCTCAACACACTTTCGCCTCTCAGGCGAGTAGATAGGCGTGTTACAATTACACTTCTAAATAAATTCGGATCTCATTAAACATCCAAAAAATTATCTCGAGGGAGAGGATGGGCAAGCCTACGTTGCTTATGCTGCAACCAAAAGTGAATTCGTTAAAAAAAGGATACAATATAATGTCTTATTTTAACGAATGACATGTTAAAGGAGGAGGTTTAAATAGTGTTATGTTTGAGAAAATGAATTCGGTTGCGTTGGAGATCAGGTTTATTGAGAAAATGCGAAAATCATAAGTATTTTTAAATTAGGATGATGTATCAAAGATTATGAGCGAGTGGGTTGAATTTCAGATAGTATGATATATAAGTAACGGACCTGGTCGCGATTGGGGCTCAATTCACTGGAATAGTTTAAAGATGTAATCAGGCTGATTCAAAAAAAAAAATAAAAAAAATATTTTTTGATAGTTTGTCTGACACATCATCTGACACCAAGAATGTATCAGAGTTTGGAAGGACATGAGGTGTGTCTGACACATCTTCTAACTACAACAATATATAAGGGTTTGTCAGGATATGAGGTATATTTCAGATGATATTTTTTTAGTAAATTAACTCAGTCATGTTTTATGCTTCGTAGTTATTCCTGTCATTGGTTGTAGTATTACTAGATTTCGTTGGAGACACGTTGTTTTGGAAATCATAATCTGCAATTATGAGGAGAGAATCAATGTCATATTTTCACGATCTTTGGTACGTCTGATCTTCTGCTTATTTTTGTGAACTAGTGTTCAATATTTGATTGTTTTCGGTATTAGTTCAGTTTACTCGTGGTGTGTGTTCTTGGGGTATTTTTGTGTGTGTGTGTGTTTTGCTAGAATGTTGCAGGAATATGTTTTTTTTTTTCCTTTTTGTTTAATTTTCGGTTTGCGTGTATGTTTTTTATGTTCGTGTTGCTTGTTATTTTTATTTGTTTGTTTTGACAAGTGATGTAACGTTTGTCGTCATGTAACTTTTTATTCTTTGAACTCTCCGGTTGTCTATTTGTCTTGCTCTCTTACCCTCTTTCTCTCTCTCTCTCTCTCTCTTTTGTGTCTTTGTTATTTTTCTCCCCGATTGCTCTAATGTTCTCTGTATTATTGTCACTAATTAAATATTTATCTAGGTAGCACGGTTTATCTGGCCGGATAATCTGGTCGGATTATCTGGCCGGATAATCTGGTCGGATTATCTGGCCGGATTATCGGGGGTTATGATTATCCGAAAATCCGGATGATTAAAAAAATGGCCAAAAATAAGAAAAGAAAAAAAACAAAGTGATATTGCGCATGCAAAATACAATAGAACTATGTTCCTATTTCATAAAAAGCTTGATATGTCATGGGAGGGTCTAAAGAGGGTAAGATAAGGAATCAAGGGGTTCATTCATTTTATACCTAGGCTACCAGAGTGCCCCGGGTCCACTTGCCCGACAAAGGCAAGATAAAATAAAATAAAATAAAAATAAAAAAAATAAGAATAATTTATTTTTTGTTCTAAATTTGGTAAAGAATTTCGATATGACCGTGAGGCAAAAGTTGTTCAATTCATGTTTCTACATAACATAGTTTTTTGTTTTGGATTTTTTGGATACACCTTTTTTTTTTTTTTTTTAGGCTGGGACCTTCCTTAGTCCTTACATGGTCGGGCCGCTCGGGGCCGCTCGAGAAAATAGGGTGACCTCGGCGGCCCGGCTGGTAGCCTCGTTCTATAACTTTTTATCTCAATTTTTTTTTTTTTTTCTGTTTTATCTTTTATCTTTTTATCTGTTGAGATACCAAAGATGGCCTCAAACCAAAAATTGTTCGTATTATTGATATGAACAACATACGTTTTTCCAGAATTTTTTGAATTATTTTTTTTTTCAGTAAAAAAAAAATATTTTGTGCAGGGCCGGATTTTCCATATCCGGAATTAATCCGGGATTTTCATCTGGATTGAAAATTCCGGATAAAATCAGCTTCCCGGATATCCGGATTTGGTACCTAGGTATTTATCTTTTTTTTTTTGTCTTCGCTAATCGTTATCCCTACTTGATTCTCTATATGTCGCACTTTTGGTCTCTCTTCATATCTCTGTATGCGTCTCTCTGTTCGTTTGTTTTATATGTTGTCAATGTGTGTGTCTCCTTTGTATGACTATTTTGTTTGTCTTTGTTTCTATTTGTGTCATAGCGAGTTTGTTTGTCCGCTAGGTTTACTTTTTTCTTTGTGCTTACCTCGTGAATATGTTTGTTGTGTGAGTTTTCCTACATGAATGTTCATGGTTCACTGTTTTAGTTATTGTTATTTGTTTGTCCTAGGTGAGTGGTGTGCGGTTGTTGAGCTTAGCATTTTGGTTTGAAAAATTACAATGAGGACGACATTTTGTATGATTGTTTTTTTTTAGGTAGCATAGGTTATCTGGCCGGATAATCTGGTCGGATTATCTGGCCAGATGATTGGGGGGTAGGATCATCCGAAAATCCGGATGATTAAAAAAAATGCCTAAAAAAAGCAAAAAAAAAAACAAAAAAAAAAACAAGTGATATTGCGCATGCAAAATACAATAGAACTACGTTCCTATTTCATGAAAAGCTTGATAGGGTCCGGAAGGGTTCAAAGGGGATAAGATAGGGAATAAAGGGGTCTAGAGGGGGGATGCTTAATTCATTCTTAAATTTTTATCTAAATAGTATTTTCTTGTTTTGTTTTATTTTTTATCTTCATATCTATTGAGTAATCAAAGATGGCATCAAGCCAAAAGTTGTTCATATCGTTGATATGAATAACATAATTTTTTTCAGAGTTTTTTTAATTTGTTTTTTTTCGGTAAAAAAAAAATATTTTGCGCAGTGCGAAATTTTCCATATCCGGAATTAATCCGGAAATTTCATCCGGATTGAAAATTCCGGATAAAATTGGTCTTCCGGATATCCGGATTTGCTACTTAGGTTTTTTTAACACACGAGTGAACTCGGTTTACATACGAAAGGTGGGATAGTAAATGAAAGTTTAAACGACTTACTGAATGATATTGGTTTTCAATCATAATGGATTATGTTTCGCTGAGTTAACAATGCTGAAGGTTGAACATTTTTTAGTGAGAAGAGGGGCGGAGGGAGATACGCAAGGAGGGAGGGAGAGAGAGAGAGAGACAAAAAGTGTAAAAAAGTGTGAAAAAGTTAGAAAAAAGGAGAGAGTGCAAGTGAGCAAGAGTTAACACCAAATTCCTATGAGAGTGTATGTTCTTGTTGAATTCTTGTTCTAATTGTCTATTTGTTTGTATGTGTCGTTTTGTTCGTGCAATTCAATCTATACTGGAATGGAAAGCAAGTGCGAAGCGTGTTAAAAAGGAAATAAGAAATATGATGGATAATTGGGATCAGTTGATGATCTGCAGACTATGTGCAAGCCTCTTTTCTACATGGTTGAGCCCGGTGCATTTAAGTCATGAAGCGAGTCTTTGTGGACATCATCTATTATATGTCACACTGACTTTTCTGTGAATTGTCTTTCAGTTTAGTGGATACGCAAGCTGAGGCACAATTACGTTGTTCAATAACCAAATTTGATATGTTTTTTCTTCTAGAAAGTCTGAATTTATTATTGCATACTGCCATTCTCATTGCCTCGTTTTTTTGTCGTTTGAGTTACCTCTTAGGGAGCATTAAAGCTGTGAAATAATTATTTTACAAGAAGTTTTTATGAGTATCTACTATAACTCCTAAATTGAGGAGTGAGTCTTAGAAGATGCTCGTCGCTGCACCCAATATATCCCGACAGTGTCCCAATTTCCCCGCCTCGCGTTTTCGTTTTTTCGTTCGGATTTCGTTCTCTTCCATTCCACAAATAGGGGGCTCGATTTTGTGGGTGGTGAACGTCTTTTTTGTGCATGTTATGCATATCGTAGAAATTGTGGTAATAGTTTTTATTCGTTTCATTCCTGAAGTTTGGGGTTCGAATCTAGAGGCAAAGTGTTTTGCTTTTGCACTTGCTCTTGAGGTGCCACGTACTTTTATTATTTTGGGGTCGATTTAACCGCCACGAGCGCAACACTGTTGTTTTCATGCTCTATCATCTTCGGGAGAAGACCATGTTTGTCGTTTTTCAAAAAAAGGACGGATAGAACGTGCCACAGGTTCGAGTACAAATTCATAATAAGTTGGTGCGCGTGCATAATTTTTTTTTCCCCTTACCAAAATCTTTGCATCTCTGGTCACATGTTGGAACACAAGTTCATAGTAAGGAGCTCGTTGTACTACTCTCTAGATGTGCAAAATAAGAACAAATCTTCCGCTAGAACGTGGAAAGATACACGACCATATTTTTTACTCTTTGTGCATGTAAAAAGTAGTGTAGTAAGGCCCTAAGTTTGTTCTTTTTCTGCATGTGTTTAGATTTGTCCTTTTATGCATGTGTGTCTGGTGTGGTTAGATGCATCCAGATCTAACCCTAACAGCAACTCCATTTTATGTCATTTTTTAAACAATACTGCTAAATGACTCGAATTATATATATATATATATATTTAAAGCAAATGCTCCAATCTATTCATGGGGAGTAGCACGTGCTGGGAACCGGGCCCAACGTCCCATATCGAATTGTACATATCATTAAGAACATTTGAGAACATTTGAGATCATTTGAGATCATTTGAGATACCGAGGTCATTACTCGGCTTTGGCTGAGATCAGAGTATGAATATCTAATAACCTATTAAGGAAGTACTCATGTAGTAGCCTGCCACAGAGGTCCTACGAATGCTCACAACCCTCAGAATTCCTAACAAGCCCTTCCAAGACTTTCCAACATAGTCTTACTCCCTGCTGAGCTCTTCCAGGGCTCACGCTCCCACCCTCCTGGGTTACAGGGCAACACAACTCGCCCTAGCTCCGACCAGCGTCATCCCAACAACAAACCTTGGCTGTCCCTTGGGATGCCCACCCCAAAGCATCCCCATATCTCTCTACCAGGCCTCACGATCCTGCATCAGCAGGTTACAGGGCAACACCCCAACACCGACCAACGTCGTTCTAGCATCGAACAGGCGCACATCACTTAGTATAACCGCTTCAAAACCGCCTAAGATGGGTTGCTAAGAGTCCCTAGAGTCCTAAGACATTCATAAGAACCACCTACAGATCAGATAGGTGAAACCTATTCAATCTACCTACGACCCCCACCAGCATGACTGTTTCCAGCACGAACCGAAGCTCTTCCAGGCCTCATGCTCCCATCAGGTTAGGTTACAGAGTTGCGCCACCTTACTCTAACACCGGTCAGCATTGCTCCACTTACGACCCCCGATGACCACTGAGACTGCCTCTGCACATAGCCCCCCAAAGCTCTCTATCAGGCCTCACGCCCCCACTAAGCTAGGTCACAGAGTTGCGCCACCTGGCTCCGACTCCGGCCAGCGTTGCTCTGGCATCGGTCTTCGAGGGCCACCGAATTTTCAACCACCCTCGCAGGATCATAGATGGATTGTCAGATAGCACCTATTCCTACAACCTCCTCGAGCGGCAAATCAAATGAAAAGAAATAGTAAACTTAATCTACATGATAGACTTATTCAAGAAAGATTGCCCCACCTTCCCCCTACCCCTCTCCCCTCAGCCCTACAATACCTCCGCCGAGGTGAGTCACCCACTCTCCCTCGGCCCCAATATAGGACCAACCCTCTACCCCCCTTTCCCCAGGAGCACGCAGTTCCCACCTGAAGCATGCCCCCCCCGCCCCTTGCCCATTTCTGCCTTCGTCGGGACTGATATTGACCCACACACCAGCCCTGCCCCAAAATAGGGCAACCCGCTACTCCGCCCCTACCTTCTTTGAGACATTCACCCCCCGCCTTGTGATGCCCCTGCAAGATAGAGCTCCCCCCTCCCCCTTCCTACCGTTTACCCCCCCGGGAATGATCCAATCGAAAATTTTTGAAAGTCGTGATGAAGAAAGGTAGATGATTTTTTTTTTTTTTTTTTTTTGCTGATGACGACGAAAAACACCCTAAAAGTTATGATAATGAGAATGATGGTGACGACCAACTCACCTGCTGATGTGGACGACAAACAATGCCTTGAAGAGCAAACATCTAATGATGACAAACTGATGATGATGGTAGTGATGAGAATGAAATCGGATGGACTCATACTTGAATTTGATTATGATCAGATGCATCCATGACCACCGCCCGCCAAATGACTTGTTGTCTATAATAGACAGTTTTACGAATATAGGGTGGTACTGGAGGAGTTAGCAAAGAAAATCGTAGAATTTCTTTATGCAAGTTTGAGTTGCAACAGCACATTGGAGAGCTCAATGCAGCCATTGCTGAAAAGAAGGATGTTCAACCAGCGAGTGTTATTTTGGGTTGTCCACTTGCACTGAATCCTATTGGCAATAATGTAGTAAGATGTGTTAAATTAATGCGATCAACTACGAGTGATTTTGAAAATACTTTGGAATTGGAGCATACTTTGAGCGTTGAGTCTTATATTTTTCGACTAGCTTGAATTGGAAAAGGCGGTTAGCATCAACCACACGTCATAAAAATGTTGTTCCGTTTCAAGCTGTTAAATATCGTACATTTAAAAAATAAATTGTGAAAGAGTTTCATCAAAGAGCTCATAGGTGGGAGAATTTTGCTACCTTAAAATCACGTTACTTTGTGTTGGAAGACAATTAGTTTGTGATTGCATTGGCTGATTTGAAAGAAACCGACTGAGAGTCCGAGGTGACCTGAGGGAGGATGATTTGATAATAGGTGCATGATGTGTAAAGGCACATGTTGATTTTTTATAGTCTACATATAAATCGGGTTATGAGTTGCGGACGAGGTATCGAAATAAGATAATGTGTGGACATCTATCATCGGGTGGCATAAACTATGATGTTGGTAATGAACATGCCTTCATAGCTAAAGTTTATGTTGTAGTATATGAAAATTATGGACATATATCTATTTAAAAAGTTAAAAAAATTGGATAAATTTATATCAACGTTTGCAATACCTTGATCATATTTGTCGGAGTTCGTTATGTACAGGACGGTAGGCATGTATTGATATGTGGGATGCTTGAATTATTTCTTTAGTTGACTATATTAAAATGTAATAGTCTGGGTCGGTATATTAGTAAGGATATGTTTATGATGAGTGTACGTGTGTGCATGAATCTAATCCATGTTCAATTGGATGAAAAATAATAATGATGTAAGTTGATTATGTTTCTTCGGCGACTAAGGAAGGGGATCGTTGTGTTGTCGCATTATAATAGCTAAAAATGTTGTTTAGTGTTCACACATATATGGAGGATTGGCGAGTGATATCTTTCGTGTGTGGTCGTGTTATGTTTTCATAATGCAGGGGAAAGATTTGGAGCACACCAATACGGATAATGTTCTGGATCAGTTTTGTACTCCTCTTCACCAAGTGCTTCGTGAGAGTACGGTGTCTAATAAAAATATTGGGCAATGTTATGAGAGGTTTTTTAGTGATGATTATGGGAAGGGTTGTTCTCAACGCCATGTTCTACACGTCATCGGTTCAACCAAGTTGGACAACCATGTGGTACGAAATTAAATCGAGAGGCAAAGAATGATTCATGGTGGAGAAATATGTAGGATTAAAGAAATCATTGCATTTCATTAGCAGTGCATAAGTACTAAATAGTTACTCGGATATGGCTTTGCTCAGAAAGAATTTTGTAAGTTTATGGTCATCAAGATAATAAGAATATTGGTTGTGAAGCACAAATTTAGCGTAGTTTAATGAAGCAGTCTATCGCAATGTGGAATTTTAGAGCGAGAAAAACATATTTTTTAATGTAAGATATGTTACCTTGAGAAACAAGTTGATAAAAATGCAATTGTTGAACTCAATATCAGGAGGACAATTGATATTAGGGCGGAAATTGAGATTGCAAGGATCCTATTAACAGGGAACTATCGCTAGGATCTGCGTAAGATTGCACTATTTTTTATTACCCCTCCCGACATGTGGTTGAACGTGAGCTGGTTCGAAGTTTTCAATGTCCTACAAGTCAAGTGAAGTTGAGGTATCAGGTGAATGACTATCAGCTCATAATTTAATATGTTAATAGACTACAAAAAGGAGAAAAACAAATTGTTTTGTTCCAAAGGTTTCGTTGTGAGATCGATGGGTATGTATGGGAAATGAAAGTTTGATCTTAGGGAGCGACAATCACCTGAATTTTTTGTCCTTTGTGAACTATATGTGGAGGTGTTTCTACATAACTCAACTGTCTCCGTGATAAAAGAGATATGAATGCTTCGATACTAACTTCTTGACGTCTGTGACAAGAAGAAAAGGTTGGAAAACCACATGGCAAACCTTTTATTGTTCTCAGCCTCGAATTTGGACATTGAAATGACTTATGAAAATGATGCGAGCGTGGGTGACATCATCATCCAACTTTGAATCGCCCATGTTTCATGGTATTGAGTTTTGTAGTGTGTCTAAGTAGACCGTTGTTTTTATAGTGGACACAACATAATTTGTTGTTATAAGGAAAACATGTGAGGTATTTCATGATATCGAGGAGCCACCTGAGGTAGAAATGAGTGAGTGTGGAGAAGAGAAACGTTTTTTTAAACGATTTGTGAACTGATGTTTCGAAGTATCGCACGCTTTTCGATTAAATCATGATGTTGTATTGTGAAACTCTTTGTTTGGTTATGTTCGTATTTTATGGGTGTGGTTTAAAATTATTATGCAACAATGTTTTTGTAATGATGTGCTCATTGGTTTTGAAGTTCAACATGAACGTGTCGTTTAATATGTGAGTCGTTGAATTGTGATTGATGTTGATAGTCTGCCCTCGTTTCAATGTGAGATTATTGACTTTATTGCGAAAGAGATCAACAATTGATCGGGTTATATTCTACATTTAAGATTCAGATGTCATTCTATCAAGAACAATTACAATTGATGCTGAACAAGTGCTAGGTGTCTCGGGGTAGGCTTAATGCTATGATGTATGCGGGATTTGAAAACTTAAAGAAATTGGCAGATCTACCATATATATGAATCTTGAAGTGGTTGATCCTCGTGAAACATTGGTCGGTATTAAAGGGGATGAAGGTGACATGGTTTGCATAGACACTACGAATACAACTTTTGTTGGCCGAAAATGCATTGAGCGACGGATCATGCACATTTCTTTGTATGAGGTGAAACACTTTTTTGGAGAAGCAAGGTCTGGTGATAGGTTGTCACGAGATATTTTAACGAACAACCTTTGGAGTCGGAGAGAGGGGGTTGTTTAGCTGTTTGACTTGACCCTCAACTAAGGAGAGGGACTGTTATTTCGGATATACAGGGGAATTTCCTCGATATTGGGAGGCTGGTGTTCATGATACGTTTTCTGTTTTTTTTTTTAATCGAGATTGTAAATATGAATGTGTGTGAAAGTGAGACAGTCATCATTTTCAGGCCCTGTGAAATTTCGTTTTTTGTTTCGTGTGGTTGCCTTTGTAATTTTTCCCATTCCTTTCTCCCTCCCTCAACCTAATGATTGGATCAATGACACCGATTACTCTCATTCATGCATTCGTTGATAAGGGAAGGGAAAATAATGAAGAGAGAGAGAGAGAGAGAGAGAGAGAGAGAGAGAGAGAGAGAGAGAGATGGCACAAAAAGAAAAAGGTTGGGGAAGGTAATGCTGCCGTTTTCTCTCTCTCGGACACACAGACACAAACGGGCACAAAAAAAAATAGAAGAGACGTAAGGAAAAAAAACTCCAACGTACAATTTTTTATGTTTTCACTTTTTAATTTTTTTTTTTTTTTATGTCTTCATCTGTCAATGTGTGAGCCATTGAAAGAAAGAGAGAGTCCGCTGTAGTTACTTGCCACCATTAGTTTCACTTTCTCTCTCTCTCTCTCTCTCTCTCTCTTTATTTTTGTGTATCGATGTTGTGTGTTCTATCAACTTTTATGTGTCCTTATGCTTTCGTTTTTCTCAGTTTCTCTACCGCTCAACTGATCAATAAATGAGATTCACCGATGGATGATCTCATAAATGGATTAGTTAAGGGATGGATAAAGCAAGAGAGACAAAAAGCCACAACGATATACATACACACACACGGACATAGATAGATAGGAGGACAAACAGATAGATATAGGTTGGGGAAGGTAATACTGCTGCTTTATCTCTCTCAGATGCATACATACACAGACGGGAACAAAAAGAACTAGAAGAGACATAAAAAATAAAAAAAACTCGTACATACCTTTTTGTTTTTTACTCTTCTTTTTCTTTGTTTCTTCTATTTTTGTTTGTGAGTGTATGCGACACTGAAAGAGAGAGAGTTGGCTGCACTTAGATGTAACTATCGGTTTTCTTTTGTGTGTGTGTGTGTGTGTGTGTGTACGCGCGCGTGTGTGTGTGTGTGTGTGTGTGTGTGTGTGTGTGTGTGTGTATGTGTGCTTCTATGTTGCTGTTGTGTGTTCTTTGTGCTGTTGTGCTTATCTTTCTTAGTTTCTCCATCGCTCAACCAATCAATGAATGAGATTCACCGACCGATGATCTCATAGATGGATCAATTGAGGCATAGATGAAGCGAGAGAGACAACAATCCACAATGATATACATACACACACACAGATAGGTAGATCGGTCAACAGATCGGTAGGTAGGTAGGTAGGTGGATGGATGGATGGATGGATGGATGGATGGATGGACGGATGGATGGATGGATGGATGGATGGATGGGTGGATGGATGGGTGGGTGGATGGATGGGTGGGCCGGTGGATGGGTGGATGGGTGGATGGATGGTTGATGGATGGGTGCGTGGGTGGATGGATGGTGGATGGATGGTGGATAGATGCGTGGGTGGGTGAATGGATGGATGGATGGATGGGTGGATCAATGAATGGGTAGGCGGATGGATGGATGGATAGGTGGTTGGACGGATGGATGGGTGAGTGAGTGGGTGGGTGGCTAAGTGGACGTGTTGGTGGTGGTGGTGGGGGGGGGGGGGGGGGGGGGGGGGGGGGGGGGGGGTGGGTGGGCTGGTGGACGGGTGGGTGGATGGATGGATGGGCGGCAGATGGGGGAATTGGCGGATGTGGGGGATGGGCAGATGACGGGGATGGGTAAATAGGAATGATGAGCGAATGGGAATGATGGATGAAGTGGATGGAACAAATGGATGGATGAGGTAAATGGAATGGATGGATGAATGGGGTTGATGGATGGGCTGATGGATGGATGGATGGGCAGATGGATTATGGATGGGTAGATGGATTATCGATGGGCAGATGGATGGATAGATGGGTGGATCGATGGATGGAGGGGCAAATGGAGGGATGGAGGGGCGGACGAAGGGCGAGACGGAGGGGCGGCTGGAGGGGTGGACGAATGGGCGGATGGAGCGGCGGATGGAATAGCGGATGGGCGGAGGGAGCGGCATATCAATGGGCGGATGGAGGGGCGGATGCACGGGCGGCAGATGGGTGGAGGGAGTGGTGGATGGATGGGCGGATGAATGAGTAGATGGATAGGCGGACAAATGATCGGATGGACGGGCAGATGGACGGACAGATGGATTGGCCGATGAATGGGCGGACAAATGGGTGGATCGATGGGCGGACGGGCCGATGGAGGAATGGCCGGACGGATGAGCCTGTGGATGGCCAGATGGGCGAATGGAAGGATGGAGGCATGAGCGGACGGGTGGATGGGCAGATGGCGGATATGCGGATGGAGGGATGGAGGCATGGAGGGATGAAAGGATTGGTGGATGGGGGGATGGGCGGATGGGAGGATGGGCGGATGGGCGGATGGAGGGATGGAGGGATGGAGGGATGGAGGGATGGGCAGATAGGAGGATGGGAGGATAGATGGGCAGATGGGCGGATGGGCGGATGGATGGGTGGATGGGCGGATGGGCGGATGTGTGGGCGAATGGATGGATGGGCGGGTGGATAGGCGGATGGATGGATGGGCGAATGGATGGGCGGATGGGTGGGCGGATGGATGGATGGGTGGGCGGATGGATGGGCAAATGGATGGGTCCAAGGATGAATGGGTGGATGGATGGGCGGATGGGCGGATGGGTGAATGGATGGGTGGCTGGACAAATGGGCGAATGGATGGACGGATTGATGGATGTACGGATGAATGGGCCGAAGGATGAATGGGTGGATGGATGGGCGGATGGATGGATATATGGATGGACAAATGGATGGATGGATGGATCGGTGGATGACAGACAAATAGATGGCGGGATGGATGGACGGATGGATGGATGAATGGATGGACGGATGGACGAATGGACAAATGGATAGACGGGTGGATGGATGGGCCGACAAGTGGACGGGCGGATGGATACATGAGCGGATTGATGGATGGGCGGATGGATGAATGGGTGGGCGAACGGATGGAGGGGCGGTTGGAGTGACGGATGAAGGCGCAAATGGAGGGGTGGATGGAGGGATATGAAGTCGTGTAAACCAAAAATTAATTAACAAAAATGATGCGAGACCTACTCCTTCCCATCCTCAAAACATTTGAATCAAGTTATCCCCGGTAACTAACATGAGCATAAAAAAAGTAAAAATAGATAAATAACACATAAATCATGGATCCTCAGACATATATGAGATTGAATAAATATCGGAGGGATAGACAGAGGGACAAACGGGAGGGACGGATGAAAGGACGGACGGGAGGGACGGTTGAAAGGACGGATGGGAGGGACCGACGGGGGAACGAACAGATGGACGGATGGAAGGATGAACCGTGGGATGGACAAATTGATAGATTGGATGGACGGATGGATGGAGAGAGAGAGAGAGAGAGAGAGAGAGAGAGAGAGAGAGAGAGAGAGAGAGAGAGAGAGAGAGAGAGAGAGAGCTGGTGGAAGGGAAGCGAGGTGGTGTGTCTAAAGAACGGACGCATATGACGATAAGAAAGAAGGAAGATCGAAAAAGAGGTGCGAGTGTGACTGCTCGCCAAGGGAAAGAAACACCAGAGCAGCATGTGCCTCCCCCGCATATGAGTCTGCCTTTCTTTCCCTCTTTCTTGTCTATTTGCCTCACAATGTGTCCTTTTCTGGGCCGACCAGTCGGTGGTTCAGATGAATTGACCTCATCCGCCAAGCGAGACCTGCGCAGACGGCCCCTCCTGGCGGGTGAGGTGTAGTACCCGCTCCGAGAGCGTAGGAAGGCTCGACGCGCCGGCCGGCCTGGCGGGACTGCCCTCAATGGCCGTGCGACAAGGACCCCCCTAAGGTCGTCTCCAACCTGCACAACCTTATTAAAAAAAAATTAAAAAAAAATTAAAAAAAGAATCGACCTCACCCATCAGATCATTGGAGGACATATAATTGGTTGGATCAGAAATGGTCGATGCTTTAAACCAATCGATGGATTTGATGATATGATCTATCAATCAGATCGGTCGATAGATTGAGAGAGAGAGAGAGAGAGAGAGAGAGAGAGAGAGAGAGAGAGAGAGAGAGAGACACCCTATCCTCACCAAACGAGCACCATAAAAGCCTATTAAAAGGTGCATTACAATTTCATGCAAATCAAAAAATATGGGAGGATGTGGCTCCTCGTCAGCCCTGAGGGGCCCCTTATGCAAGTGTGCCTGCCCTAAGTGAAGGTGGGCCAAAAAGATCATGAGAGGCCGAATACTGTCAATTTTGTATTTGGGGGCTTAGGCAGTTGTGTCGCGTCAGTTGGTTGAGGGAACCCAGGACCCGAGCAGCAAATACTTTCCACGACCTTCTAGGCCTTTTCTGAAATGGAGGTCCTGGGCCACATTCGCAGCAACGCACACAGACAGTTGGGAGGCATAACCGAACGAGGCCCAGCAGCAGCATAGTCCCGGCTACCTGGGGCCTACTGGAAGCTTCTAGGTGCAGGCACAGCCCAGCCAAGCCGCAGGCCAGGCCAGACTGTTTCCATCGAGGAAAAACTTTGCTGCCTGACGGCGGAATTCTACACTTGCCAGCTACCGGCAACGATGCTCGAGTAAACGTTCACGGGCTATTGCTAGCGCTGGGGCAAGGTGTTGTGCACCTGCGGTCGTGTGGGAAGAAGGGCGCTGCCCTGCGCCATAGCCCAACTTCCATAGCTGGCTGGGCTTGGACAAACGACAGGGTGCAGTGGTGGTCTTCGGGTGTAGAGAGAGAGAGAGAGAGAGAGAGAGAGAGAGAGAGAGAGAGAGAGAGAGAGAGAGAGAGAGAGAGAGAGAGAGGGAGAGATAGATAGATAGATAGACAGATAGATAGATAGATAGAGAGAGAGAGAGAGAGAGAGAAGCTGGTGGAAGGGAAGCGAGGTGGTGTGTCTAAAAAACGGACGCATATGACGATAAGCAAAAAAAAAGATCGAAAAAGAGGTGCGCGTGTGACTGCTCGCCAAGGGAAAGAAACAGCCGAGCAGCATGCCCCCCCCCCGCATATGAGTCTGCCTTTCTTTCCCTCTTTCTTCTCTATTTGCCTCACAATGTGTCCTTTTATGGGTCGACCAGTCGATGGTTCAGATGAATCGACCTCATCCATCGGATCATTGGAGGACATGTAATTGGGTGGATCAAAAATGATTGATGCTGTAAGCCAATCGATGGATTTGATGATATGACCTATCAATCAGACTGATCAATAGAATGATCGAAGGAGGGAGAGAGAGAGAGAGAGAGAGAGAGAGAGAGAGAGAGAGAGAGAGAGAGAGAGAGAGAGAGATGAGAATACTCTATCCTCACAAAAAGAACACCATAAAAGCCTATTAAAAGGTGCATTACAATTTCATGCAAATAAAAAAAATATGCGAAGATGTGGCTCCTCGGCAGGTCTGAGGGGCCCCTTATGCAAGTGTGCCTGCCTAAGTGAAGGTGGGCCTAACAAATCATGAGAGGCCGAATACTGTCAATTTCGTATTTGGGGGTTAGGGAACCCAGGACCCGAGCAACAATTACTTTCCACGGCCTTCTAGGCCTTTTCTGAAATGCAGGCCCTAGGCCACATTCGCAACAACGTACACAGACAGTTGGGAGGTGTAACCGAACGAGGCCCAGCAACAGCATAGGCCTGACTACTTGGGGCCTACCGCCGCTACCGGAAGCTTCTGGGTGCAGGCGCAGCCCAGCCAGGCCGCAGGCCAGGCCAGACTCTTTCCATAAAGGAAAGAGTTCGTTGCCTGCCGGCGGAATCCGACACTTGCCAGCTTGCAGCAGCGCTGCTGGAGTGAACGCTCGCGGGCTGCTGCTAGTGTTGGGGCAAGGTGCTGTGCACGTGTGGTCGTGTGGGAAGAAAGGCGCCGCCGAGGGCAGCGCCGTAGCCCAACTTTCATAGCTGGTTGGGCTTGGACAAACGGCAGGGTGCAGTGGTGGTCTTCGGTTGTATATATATATATATATATATACAGAGAGAGAGAGAGAGAGAGAGAGAGAGAGAGAGAGACAAAGATGATGATGATGATGATGATGATGTGAGGGGCACATACCTAGTGTTGGCGGTGGTCTACATTGGGCAACATCTTCATTTACTTTGGTAGCTGCTGACGTCAACAGTTGCATTGTCAATTCGTGCGCAGATAGTAGCTGTGTGGGGAGTAGTCTGGGCGCCGAGCGCCAAGTAGGGGGAAGGGCCTGGACTCTTATGTTGGTGATGACGAGAGTAAGCTCTCATTGACATTCAGTTTCAGTGTTTCGATTCTCCATTGGTGTAACCTTGGTGCAATGCTGCTTTCTGGACATTGTGAGACTTTTTGGCTAACAATATGATTGTGCACTCTGGATTCTTTCATCTCTCTATCGCTCATTTTCGTTGCAATTTGTTATCGGAGCTGGTTCAAACTGCGCTTACTCTTTCTTCGCAATTGCGGTTTGGTGCTTCACATGTAGTGTGAGGCAGTGATAAGGCTTGGGCGTTGGACAATAGGCGGCCCGAGGTCGTGTGGGCGCGCCGTTGTCGGGCGACTGCCTATTAGCCGGACCCTTTCTCCCCCAAAGCTAGGCTTTGTACGTGTGTGGGTTCTCTCATTTTTGCATGTCCTGATTGCATGTGTGCATGTGACTGCGGGGTTTTGGGGAGATTGGGGTTGTGTTTTTTTTTTGGCTAACCATGGGACATGCACGAGAACGACTCAGACGGTGGTCGTAAGCGGGGGAAGCGCGAGCGGAAAAATCGGAGACTCCAATGGAACGCTGAAAGGGTTAGGATTGAGACACAGGGTTCAGAGAAGAGCGCGAGCGCTGGCCCTCCGACCATCAAAAAGCTCAGGATTTGGTAAAGACGACGGGAAAAGCGACCGACCCGGATTCAGTCGCCGCAGTTAGGGGAGTCGGTCAGCATGGATCGTCGTGGTACTACAGGGATCCAGATCGACCTTGGAGTAGCCCCTTTCCTATGACAATCGGGCGAGCGGTCGGCTTAACGACAACTCAACCAGTAAGGGCAAGGATGCTCCTATAAATTTTTAGGGCGGGCCACCGACCATTGAGCTCCTCTAAGGGGGGGGTGGGGCAAGGGAGGATGTGACCGTTCGCTTCAAGCCACCTTATGAACCCCCTCTAGCTCTAACTAAGAGAAAAAGGGAGTGTTGGGATCAACGGATCAGCTGAAGCTCACAACGAAAATTAAAGGAACAAAGATATCAAGATCCTCCGACGGTCCGCGCAAGTCAGCGAGGGCGAGCGCGCTCGAATTCTTGGGAACTGACTGAGCAAGAGGCGGTGAGACCTGGTCTCGTTGCCAACTGAAAAGCGAGCCGAGAGAAGAATGGAAGACGAACCATCCAGACAATTGCAAATGAAAGAGAGGGGAGGGGGGAAGAAAACGACTTATGAAGGAGGATGTATCTGGACCAAGGGCAGCGGATGATGGAGTTGCAGAACAGGAGCAAACAGGAAGGACCGACACGCATTCGATCGGCTTGGCGAATCCTATGGAAGGAGGGAGTGTGGGCGAAGAGCGCAAAGGGAGACGACCGTAAGCGGAGGAGAAGAGGCGGGAAACTTCTCGGAAGGAGTGAAGGAGGGAGACTGTACGTTCGATCCGAGGGGGCGGGCGTCGGGAGCATTCTATTGGGGAAAGGATGAAGGAGGGCAGTGGGGGAGGTAGTAGTGAAAAAGGAGGGAAGAGAGGAAGAGGCGGGAAGAAGTGAAGATCATCAAAAATTTGGTTTCGCGTGGGGAAAGGAGGGAGTGACCAGCGGGAGGAAAAGAGAAGGAGAGTATAAAAGGAGGGAAGGGGGAAGGAAGAGGGGACTGGCGCACGGATCGGCGATATGCGCACTGGACGCCCGACGTACGGGGGAGGCCTCAGGAGCGCTCGGTCTCACACCGAGCACCAGCGAGAGAGAGAGAGTGCGGCGGTTAGGAGAAGGGCTCGTGGGCCGTTTGAGAGAGAGAGAGAGAGAGAGAGAGAGAGAGAGAGAGGCCCGGCGAAGAGCAAGTCGCGTCCTAGTAGCGCGCGAGGACGCGAGGCTTCTGAGGAGGGAGGAGTACGCAAGCCCACCGCGGAAGGAGAGCGACGGAGGTGGTGCGTTCATACCCGCAGAGGGGAGAGAACGAGTTGCGCACGAAGAAGAGAAGCAAAGTGTGCGGGCAAGCTGCGAGAAGAGGTCAACCGAAGCAGTGCGGTCAGTTCGAAACTGCAAAGGGAAGGAACGAGCTGCGCACGAAGAAGAGAAGCGAACTGCGCGAGCCAGTCACGAGAAGAGGTCGACTGAGGTAGTGCGCCTAAGCCGAAGCTGCGAAAGGAAAAGAACGAGCTCCGTGCGAGGCAAAGGGGCTTCGAGAGGGGAGTGCGTGGGCGGATTGCTACGCGAGAGAGACAAGGCCGGTGCGGCTCGTCCTAAAGCCACTAAGGGGCGAGAGGGAGAGAGAGAGAGAGAGGGGAAGAGAAAGAGAGATACAGACCAGCATCGAAGTCCTCGTGGGAGCATCACCCATGCCATGCTCAGAGGTTCGCTGCAGTCGGTTTCCAAACCCTGTATCTGATCTGATCTCGGCACATAATCCATTGACGACTCCTGAAAAACTGAAGCCTACGGCGTAGAGAGATAGATAGATAGATAGATAGATAGATAGAGAGAGAGAGAGAGAGAGAGAGAGAGAGAGAGAGAGAGAGAGAGAGAGAGAGAAAGGAAGAGAAAGAGAGGTGCGGACCAGAGTCGAAGTCCTTGTGGGAACACCACGCGTGCCATGCTCAGAGGTCCGCTGCAGTTTGTTTCCGAACTGTGTATTTGGCCTGATCTGGGCATATAATCCATTGGTGACTCTTGAAAGGCTGAAGCGTGAGAGAGAGAGAGAGAGAGAGAGAGAGAGAGAGAGAGAGAGAGGTGGGGGAAGAGAAAGAGAGGTACGGACCGGAGTCAAAGTCCTCGTGGGAACACCACCCGTGCCATGCTCAGAGGTTCGCTGCAGTCTGTTTCCAAACTGTGTATCTGGTCTGATCTCGGCATATAATCCACTGACGACATCTTTGCTCTTGAAAAGTTGAAGCCTGCGAGGGAGAGAGAGAGAGAGAGAGAGATAAAAGGAGAGAAAAAAAAAAAAAAAAAAAAAAAAAGGGTGAGGAAGGGTAGTGTCGAAGTCCTTGAGGGAACGCACCTGTGCCTCGTCCAGAGAGTCGCTGCAGTCTGTTTTGAGCTGTGTCATTAATGACACCTTCACTCGGGAGAAACTGAAGCCTGGGGGACACGGGAGAAGGGGCAAAAGAGAGAGAGAGAGAGAGAGAGAGAGAGAGAGAGAGAGAGAGAGAGAGAGAGAGAGAGAGAGAGGGACGGAAGAGAGAGAGGGAGAGACAAAAAGAGAGAAAAAAGGACAAAAAGAGAGAGGGAAGAGAGAAGCTTCAGCCTGCCCCGAGCTAGGGGCTTTGTGATCCAGCAGACGTTCCGGTGGCTGACCGACCGAGCGGGCCAAGGTCCGAGGAGAACCTCCTCTCTATTCGGACAGCGAGCCGGACAGTCACGTACTATCGAGACTCAGGCGGGTGGCCAACGGTGTGGTAGATGGTCTGGAGAGAACTTCCTGAAAGGAAAGACCAGTCTTCGATTTCTGTGCGAGTGAATTGGGCGACAGTAAGGAGCCCGTGTGAGCGGGTCGACAGAAAGGTTGTTTTTGAATGGTGTGTAGAAGAGTGAGTTCTGAGCGGTTGGGTCTGTCTGCGGTTAAGTGCTCGCATGAAAAAGAGCTACCGAACAGTCGGGCCTATTTTTGAAAGTTGTGCAGTCTGGACTGTCGGTGGGGAAGAGCCCGCATGGCCAGCAAAGTTTATTTTGGGTCGAGCGGTTGGGTCTGTCGGCAGATGAGTGCATGCATGAAAAAGAGTTCGCAAGGTGTGGGGTCTGTTTTTGAATTCTGAGCGGTTGGGTGTGTCTGCGGATGAGTATGTGAATGAAAAAGAGCTGCCGAACATTGAGGCCTGTTCTTCGAAATTTGCATGCGTGAAAAAGAGCTAGCGAGGTGTGGGGTCTGTTTTTGAGTTATATGCAATTAGGTCTGTCCGTGGTGAGGTCTGGTCCGGCTTGGGGTCCGGAAGGAGCTCCTCAAACCGCGCGGGGCTTTGCGAATTCCGTGCTGCCGGGGTAGGCGGTAGACAGCACGATAGATTGGCGCCGTTGCCGGGGATGGGCTTTCTCCCGCAGCCTCGGCCGGCTCACGGACTACGATATGAGGGAGAGCGAGCGTGACAGGTAGCGGAGGGCTCATTTTTGGTATCGGTTTTTTTCGGTAGTTTTCGTTTTTGGCATCAACTTTTTCAACGGCATTTTCGGCTTCGAAGTTCCTCGGTACTTTTTTTGGCGACGTTTCGACAACATTTCCTTGACAACATCCTTTCGGGCAGCGTCAGGACGTGTGTTCGATTGGAGCCTTGTTTTCCGTGTGAGAGGGGTTACCGGGTTGCTTGGGTGCGAGGGGCTTGGGGTATTGGAATCTCTTGGTTTTGCAGGTCCGCGCCTGCCCCGGTTGCGACTTCTAGAAGAAAATCCAGGTTAGACTTTTGCTGGGAGGCGTTATATTTTTTGTGTTTGTTTCTAAAAATTCACAAATTAAGAGGGTAAAACGGTTTGCTTGTGGGGTTTGAATGAGGGTGAAAAACAACCAAAGAGGGGGAAGAAGATTCTCGATCGGTAGGCGGATAAAAGTCTCGGGACCCGGGTAATTCCACGCTCGAGGTGGGCCGAGTAGGGGCGTGGTACCGGATAGTGTAACTTAGGACTAGAGGTCGGTCCGGTGGGGGACATAGGGAACTGGTGTGTGACTTCGGTCTAACTCGGAGGAGGGGGTTGCCACCCTTCCTCGGGGATAACCTGTGTCTGCGGCTAGTCTCTATACGTGGAAGTGGGAGGACCTCTCAGCGGGGGAGGACAGGGAGGTAGCCGAGTGAGACGGCGTTCCTTCTCTGGTCCATTTGATCCTCCTGGGCTCACAGGCACCTTCTCCTTGCAGGGTAGGGGTGGTCTCACGAGTGACCAAAGGTTAGGATAATGAGAGGGACTTCTTTTTTATTAAGATAAGCATACCCAAAGGATCAGGGTGAGTGGGTCACGAAGAAGTGAGCGCTTCGTCAGTGGGCGGTGATTTGGCGTGTCAAATTGCATAAAGGCAGTCGACCTCGGGGCGAGTAAGGGGGCCTATGAGCTTAGGGGTTCTGGAAGTCGAGCCGGCAGGCATCAGTGTGGGAAGTTCTGGAGGGATAGATGTGTGGTGCTACAACTTTTACCTGTGGACCGAGAATCTCGATATAGAGTTCTACGTGGAAGAAGGGGCCGATTAAGGGGAGGACTTTCTTAGGAGCTGGGAACAGGTTGTTGGGCATGCTCAACTAGAGAGGGAGCTTTTAGGAAATTACGGGATCCGGTATTTCTACGCGTTGGGTAACCGGACCTTCCGACGAGGAGAAAGACCTGCCCCTACGATACCGGAGGCGTATCTTGACGGGTCGGACGGTTGAAAGGTGTTGGTGGGGATTATCGAGGAGGTAGTTCAAAGCCAGGAAGGGCATGGTTAGGACTGTAAAAGCGACTGACGACGGTAGGATCCAAATCGAGAAGGCGGACCTTCTCAAAGAGAGAGAGTGCTTCAGTGTTCCCTTAGATCACCGTAGGGAGAGATATCTGGTTGGGCGCGACAGAGGCGTGGAACTCGAGAAGGGAGTTTTTCTTTGGGCACGGTTCGCTGTGGGAATTTGGGAAGGTGATCAGTGGACCAGGAATAGACCCAAGAACGGGGGAAAGGCCCGACAGGCAGCGGTCTACGCTGAAGGCACGGTCTACTTGAATCAAGAAGCTTGGGTAGAATATGTCACTTACTGGGCATTAGGGTGGTATCGGGCTGGCCATTAGGAGGCGCGAGTAGGGCCTATTCTAAAAGAGATTTTTGAGGAAGTGCCCCTTCGGCACCGTCTGTCGATCCGCTTGCGGGTAACTTGCGCTCGGGATGAGGAGTACCCTCGCACTACGGGGTGTGTCCGAACCATCTTCCCATCCTTCGTCTTCCGGAGGGTGTGTGGGGAAGGGGCCGCGTACGAGAAGGTCGTGAAATCTATAAGGCGGGAGAGGAGGAGAGGATTGTCCTTTCGTTCACTGCATTGGTACGTCTCCTATTGTGTGGATAACCCAGTGTCATACGGGGTTAGGGCCGACCAGATCCGAAAGAGGATCTCTTTGGAATCAGATAGAGACCGTGCAGGTGGGAGGGACTACTGAACCAAAGGGTGTTTGGAATCGGCCAAAAGGTATTTTAGCATGAATGGTTGTTTTTGACAAGGACCTCGGTCAGTTTGTCGGATCCCCTTTAGACGAGCGAGGAGTTCGTAGCTTGGTTCCGAGCAACGGGGAAGTCCCCGATTGGAGGAGATTGGAAGGTGGAGAAATCGCGGTTGGCGGAAATTTCATGTGGGTAGAGTCGGAAGAGGTAAGGAGTAGAGCGACTGGGATGCATCTCAAAGTTACTGCGATAATCTTCGTCGAACCAGCCGCTTGGGCAAAGGTCATAGTACCCCTGGTCTTAGGCCAAGGGGGAGGGCTGGATCTATTGTTCCAAGAAGTAAGAGAAGTGAGGAGGAGGTGGATAGTTAGGACCCGGAGGGAATTTAGCTTTGTGGCGATTGAGGCAGAGAGGTTCGCTCGGGTAGGTGAGCTCCTGAGGGCAAGTTATCCGGTGACCACAAGGGCCTCGGGCTTTGTGTTGCTAAGCTCAAACGAGGATAAGGTAGTAAAGCTCCTGGAAAGAGGAAGAAGTTAAGGCCTACCCTTTAGGGCCCTATGGATACTTTACACTCACTGTGCCGACCAAGGGATCCCTCCTCGAGGGAAACTCTGGGGTATTTTTAGAAAGCTGGGGTCTCTAGAGAAGTCTATCACGCTCTCGCCTAAAGGGTACCGCGAGTGGGTCCTGAAACAACCGTGGTAGATGGTAAGGTTCGCGCTCAGTAACAGAGTGGTAGAAACAATAGAAGCCGGTGAAGGGAGCCAGGTCTTCATTCATGTGGACCCTCACATGACTCCTTATTGGATGAGCGTTGAGAAGGGAGAGGACATCGGAGAAAGCGCCTATGTGTGGATCCGAGTTCGCCGACTCACCTGGAAGGAAGGCGTAGAAAGGGAGGGACCACCGCACCTAGGACGGTTCCTCGAGGCTTAGGCTACGGTCTTCCTAGACGAGGACTCGTGGACCAAGGTTTGGAGGGGTTTAGTGACCATGCAGGGTACCTCGGGTCTGCGAGGAAGGTAGCGAGCAACTTTGTTCTGACTGACTGCGAGGAGGGGACGTTCGAAATGTGGACGGAGGTGTCTTTTGCCGAGCCAGGCGAAGTCCCTCGCGCCTCCAAGGTTCTCCACCAGAATTTCCCTGACTTCTTGGCACGATCGCTCCCACGGGACCCGGAGGAGAGAGTGGCAGAGGTACTTCGGTCCGTGCAGCGGTCCAGGGTTCGGACACAAGGGTTAGTCTGGCTCTACACCCGATGTGTTGATGTCGGGATTCCCCTAGGAGAGAGTTAGCGGCCACGCTCGCAAAGTTGAGGGAGTTTGAGGAGGAGAGAGCGCACGTTGCTGACGTTCCATACGCCCGCCTCTTCGGAGAGGAGCAAGTGACTAACCGGAGGGTACGAGCCTAGGATGAGGGGGTGATAGGAAGGATCCCGGGAACCCCTTGGGCCTCGTAGGAACCTATAGAAGAGAGAGGAGAGATTTCCCACGTCACGTTGACTAAAGCAAGACTGGATGGTCCCACTCGAACCGTTCGAAGGGAAGTATCCGAAACCCGCCAGGGAAAGGCGTTTGTCGACTATCGGTGAGTAGCGAAAAGGGCCTAGCGATCGGGGAAGCTATGATCTTCCTTTTGAAGGAAGGGCTCCTCGAAGTAATCCAGAATTTGAAGCTGGGGAAAGACCCTTTCTTAGACGCACGAGCAGTTAGAGATCGTCTAGAGAAGCTAGTAGAGGAGGTGAGGCCCCTAGAGAAATACCAAAGGGTAAATTGAGTGACATACGCGACTTGGGAAGAGGTGCCGCTATTTGTCACTTGCAACCCTGTGGGGGTGCCCCGTTTCATCCTCGAAAGGATCTACCCCTCCGAAGCAGTCAAGAGGGCGGTGAAGCGTAGGAGCTCGATCTTGAATCAATTTCGGCTCATGAAATCAGACCTGCACGCCCTGTTATCGTGGTGCTTTCGGAACCCGTACCAGGACGATTGGTCATCGTTAGAAGACTTGGGCTACGCCTTCGAAGGTTGGGGTCAACAAACAGCCATTTCGTCAAAACGGACATATTATATTTTTTGAACGAAATTAAAATTGACTTTTTTTGCCAAAATCCGGTCGGAATTTTTTGCACCTGGGGGTCCGTCGTTCCCAGAACGCCGGACCCCCTACATGTATCTGGTCTATGGTTGAGACCAGATACTTTTTTTTTTTTTTGTATCTGGTCTCAACCATAAACCAGATACATGTAGGGGGTCCGGCGTTCTGGGAACGCCGGACCCCCGGGTGCAAAAAATTCCGACCGAATTTCGGCAAAAAAAGTCAGTTTTGATTTCGTTCAAAAAATATAATATGTCCGTTTCGACGAAATGGCTGTTAACACGTGAGGGTGTCGACCATTTCGTGGAGATACTTAGGGAGAATCTTTGAAGCGCAGGTAAGATAAAACTGTCAATGATTAGATATAACAGGCGGAACCCTGTCAGAATCTTGGAACGAGCATAGAAGTCGGGGGGTAGGTATGGCGTAACCCTCCCCAAGAGTAGAGAGGAGGGAGAGACTGTTGTCGAATTCTTTGAGATCTACGGGCGAGAGACGCTTGTTCGGTTTTCGGTAGTTTCCGAAAGAGGTACTCGCATGCGGAAGGCCAAAATCTTTTTGTCTCACTACGACGGGCAAGTCTTCGCAACCGAATTAGCAGAAGGAAATGACCCCCTGAACATCGCCAAAATAGCCCTGGATCGACTTAGAAGGTTGAGAGGGGGCCCCGCTGAAGAACGTGTGGAGGACAGGGTCGGATATCGGGGAAGGCTAGAGATTCCACGTGCGGCTCACGGCCGAACCTGGGAAATCCCTGCTTGGGCCTACCAGTTTCTCTACCCCAACGACGTAGCAGTGAGGAGGGTCCAAAATAGGGGGCAGGTAATTAAAAAATTCCCCCTAGGAGAGGAGAAGGGCCACAACTTGTTCACCTGATGCCGGGAATCGCTGGAAGATACTGACTTCGAGTGGTGGGCGTTACTCGGAGAATTTATCAAACCTTTGTTTCGGGGGCAGGCCGGAGAGGTGGATAGAGAGTTGATTAAACGGTCTTCTCAAGAAGGCATTAGGAGCATTTCCGATCTTGAGGTTGGCAATCTCGAGCTAGCAGCTTGCGAGGAGAAGCGAGTGCGGGACTCCTGGTGGACCGTAACTAGCGAGGAATCTGCAAGCGACAGTGAAGATCGAGAGTCAAGTGAGGAAGAAAAAAACTCAAGAACGGGACAGTGACAGTAGCGAGGACGGCGACTAGAAGTTAGCAATAGGGTGTATGGAGAGTGGGGTGGAGCCCGGACTCCACCAACCACCTGAGACCACTGACATGGGGCAAGCCGAGAAAGATACCGAATTGGGAGCGAGGTTAAGCAAGGCAACCGAGGGGGTGACCGAAGGGATGGAGGCAATGGGTAGGGCCGTAAGGAAAGAGCCGCAGGGCAGCGAGCAAGTACCAAGGAACGTCTGCACCGGGAGGTGGAGCCGCGAGTACTCGTGAGAGAAAGGACGACAGAGGCCTCGAAGGACTTCCTTGTCGAGATCCGATTGGCAGATCAAGAGGACGCGGAAGAGAGAGCCGGAGAGGGGCAAGAATTCCCGCGTGAAAGGCTGGGGTGTTGGGCACCTAGGAGGGATGAAAAGGGGAGCTTAAGAAGGAGAGAATCGGGAGAGTAGCGACGGAAAGAGACTGGCGGAGGACTGCGAAGGTGGCCCGGGCGAGAAACGGACCCTACATGGATGACGGAGGAAGCAATAGGGAGAAATATGGGGGGGGTTGGAGACACCTGGAGGGGGTGTAGGGGCCGAGGACCAGCGCGTTGGGAACGCAAAGAGCCGAATGATAGAGGCCTCCGCGAGGAGGAACCCTTGGGGTTTCTGGGGGCTCGACCACGGATGGAGGAACTAGACCCCGCTTGGTACAAGCCCTATGACCCGGTACTAGACGGGCCAACGGAAGGCCCCTACTTCCGTCGATATGACGATCGACGAGTCCCCCACTACGATGTCCACCTGGGTCTCAAGACACTCTACTTTAATGGGCGATATGTGACGGGGTTCGTCGAAAAATGGAAAAGTTATGCATTCCGAAATAAGTTCTTAGAAAAGGAGTGGATTGACCACTTCATACAACACTCGGATCTCGAACTGGATCAGGCCATTAGGGCACTATACCTGATAGATGGGAGGTGGAAGACCTTCAAGAGTTGCCTTCTGCGGACCTTCGCTTGCGATGACTTGATTCCGACAATAGAAGGGCTACGCCGAGTATCTAGGGGGGAACATGAGAGTTTGGTGGCCTTTACTAGAAGGTTCAAGCGCCTATCTCTAGCCTTGGTGGATAGGGGGATGCTATCTGAAGTACGTAGGTGTGACATGTTCATGTTGCACCTACCCGAGGAAAAGATTAAAAAAGTCATCGGGACGGCGCCAGGGACTCGACGAATTTTGAGAAGGTCGCCGAGGTGGTCTTTACGGGAGGGGGAGTAGACGTCCGGGAGTACATGAAGGAAAGCCTTGACATGGCTCTTCGAAGTATACCCGCCCAAAGGAACGACGGTCCTCGCGGAAGCGATAGGCCACCGCCTAGACCCCCCGGCCCGCCTTGGGGAGGAGGACCGACGGGAAACCAGGAGAAATGGAGAAATGATCGGGAGATTGGAGGAAATCGGGGCCATGATTGGGGGAATTCCCATTGGAAGGATGCGGGAGATGGAAGGTGGGGAGACCCTTCCCAACCTAAGGCCGCAGGGGCTCGGCCAGAGGTGAGTCAGGCTAGGGCTTCGCAGCCGCCCGGTCCTTCGACGACCATAGGGACAACGCCTCAAGTGGGGCCTCGCCCTAACAATCCGCAGCCCCGAGGCGGGTGTGTCTATTGCAATGAAGATAGTCACATCAAGCGGGAGTGCCCTCACCTTACGGAAACCCTAAGGCTAGGAGTGGTAAAATTGAATGAGTATAAGTGGGTCGTGTGGGGAGATGGTGGAGAGGCGGTCTCCTTCTACCCTGCTATGAAGATAAATGTGGACAAGAGGTTTGCCCTACAAGAGGCAAGCCTAGGGAAGAAGCCTGACGTCGACGGGACTGCCAGCTCATCCCGTGTCCAAATTACAGAATCGCCGGGAGGTGTGTCCATAAGGGAGCCGCAAGTTTCTAGCATTAAGTTCATAGAGAGCAAGTTTGAAGATGAGGAACCGTGCCTCAAAGTAAGGACCCAAGTGGGGGCCGGACCGTCTAAAGGCAAGGAAGTCACGACAGTGGATGGGGGAAAAAAGAGTGGGGACGACGACCAACTGATGGTCGACACAAAAACTACGGAAGAAAGAAAGGGGGAAGAACCTACGTCACCAAAATCGTCAAGGAAGAGAGGACCAAAAAAGTTCGAAATGAAGTACACCTTGGACGAGATAGACACGGTTGCGCCTCTGCGGAGGACTCTAATGCAACCAATGCAATGTACCCTTCTGGAGTACTTAGCGGCGAGCAAAAACACCAGAGACAAACTCTTGAGCATCACTAAGAAAGTGAGGATTCCACTGGTCGGAGGGCCGACCGTCCCAGGGAAAGGAACCGCTAAGGAGGAAGTGCAAGCCTCTCGAATTACCATGGAGGAGATGCCGCCAAATTTCTTCTCGGAAGAGGAGACCTAGAAATTCTATGTGCTAGGAAGCGGCCAGCTCCAAGCTGTGGTAAGTGGGAAGAAGATGAGAGCCTTAGTAGATAATGGATCCGAATCGACGGTGTGTCGAGATTCTATTGCTAAGGAGCTGGGTCTGGAAGTAGATAGGAGAGTCGCCATGTCAATGGTAGTAGCAGATAACAAGCTCCAACCAGCGGAAGGGGTCTGCTACAACCCCGTGATTGAGGTCGCAGGAGTAAAGACTACCGTTCCAATTTTTTCAGTAAAAGAGTGTTCGTCAGAGTTAATCCTTGGCCGGACCTGGCTGAGCGCGGTCCACGCTACCACGGTGGACCTTCCAGACGAAAGCCAGACTCTCTCGATCCAAAGTCCAGACGGAATCCGAGTGGTCCTAAGGACGGTGGATGCCCAGGATGAACGGAACCGCACCAGTGTTCCAAGGAGGAACGAAGTCCAGCCACGGGTGTGCCAGGTTCGCCTGGAAGAGTCACCCTTTTCGGAGGTGGAGCCTCCAGACGGTCGAGTAGAGGTCGAGGAGGTTGGAGATAATAATCAATGGGGACGGATACGAAAAAGAGGATGTCGAAGAGGAATTTGGTGGGTGCGTGAGACTGTCGTTTTTGGGGGAATCCCTCTAGCCGGCGGAGGTAGGAAGCATAAAACTGTGGCGGTTAAAATAAAACCCGCCACAGTCAGCCGGTATAGAACAGGGGAAGCCACGATATCGGAAGAGGAGATAACAGAGATCATTCGAGAGCGAAAGGCAACGGAGGGACAACAGACTATGGCGGATAGGTTGGCAAAGATGGACATCAGGGATGGGAACCTCACCCCCGAGGAAAAAGGGTATATAGCCACAGTCCCGAGGGGTTGTGACAAGGCAATAACCTTCGATCATTCGGAAAGGGGGAGGATAGACCCTCGGTATGCCATATCCGCGAGAATTCACACCGTCCCCCACGTTCCATGGAAGGATAGACCCCCGTGGAAGTACACCCAAAAGGAAAAAGAGGAGATCGTGGCCTGTATAAAAGAAGAGATCCGGACTTTCGTGGCAGAGCCGTGCGATAGCGCTTACTCCAACAAATGGTTTTTCATTAGAAAAGGGGGTAGTAACAAGCTTCGATGGATTTAGGATCTCCGGAAGACCAACGTGGTTACTATAAGGGACGTAGGATCAATACCGGAAGCAGATCTCTTGGCGGAAGGGTCGGCAGGTCGATCTATCTACTTGATCTGCGACCTCTTCTCGCGATATGACGAGATCCCTTTAGATTATAGGGATAGGCATATGACCGCGATGCACACGCCCCTAGGGTTGGTGCAGATGATGGTAGTACCTATGGGATGGACCAACGGCGTCGCCGTTTTTCAAAGAGCCATGATTGTCGTTCTCAAGGAGTTCATTCCGGGTAAGGTGTAGGTCTTCCTGGATGATTTCGCTATCAAAGGGCCGGTTGAAACGGATGAGACAGAGGTTTTTTCGGGGGTCAGAAAATTCGTGGTAGATCACATGACGGATGTGAGAAGCGTGCTCTTAAAACTGGACGATGCGAACCTCACCGTGAGTGGGACAAAAAGTCGTTGGGCGGTGTCCTCGATTAAGATACTGAGGTTCATATGTGACAGGGACGGATGGAGGCCCGACCCCGAGAAACTAGGGAAGTTAATGACATGGCCGTCACCACTAAAATCGATCACGGAGGTGCGACAGTTTCTAGGGGTGGTGGGCTCCTAGAGGATTTTTATGAAGGCCTACAGTGAGAAGGCGGAACCCCTTCGAAAGCTGCTTAGGAAAGTTGAAGGTTGGGTCTTGGGAGATGATTAGGCCGCGACCATCGAGATTCTCAAAGAGGAATTCCGCGAGGGAGGGCAAGTCCTGGGCGTTCCATACTTCGACGACGAGGAGAACCGCCCGTTTGTAGTTTCTATGGATGCAGGGTCGTGTTCTGTAGGAGGGCTTCTTTCATAAAAGGATCGGGATGGGAGAGCATTGAACCCCGCGGAGAGAAACTATAGCCAGTTCAAGAAAGAAGTGCTAGGGGTATTGCACTGCCTAAAAACCTTTCGGCACTACATCTACGGGAGGAGGTTCCTCCTGAGAGTGGACCCAACCACGGTAGCCGCTGTCCTCCAAAGGACTTCTCACTGACCGACCCGGCTATTGCAAGGTGGATGATCCACATTAGGCTCTACGATTATAGGGTCGAGAAAATCTCCGGGGCTAAAAACCAAATCGCTGACGGCTTTTTTAGGCTTCCGATCCGGGAGGAGGAGTATCCAAGACTGAAGGAGATATCGCGATCTATGGTCAAGGACGGGGTGATGCAAGTCGCCGCTAGCAAGGTGCAAGTAACAATGCCTAACTGAGAAGAGGACGGGAGCCTCAGGACATTCCTAGCAAACCTTTACGATGGGAAGTACTGCAACATAGGATTGTACCTAGCCGGTAGAGAAGAAGGCACCGAGACGGTCAAAAGAGAGGCGCCGGGGTATTGTCTGCGAGGGGGCCACCTCTTTAAGAGGCCCACCAAGTTCGCAATCCCCATGAGAGTTATTTGCGATCTAGAAGAGAGAAAGGCACTTAAAGAGGAGTTACACGACGGAGTCGTCGGGGGGCATCGGGGAGTCAAGTGGACTTTTGATAAAGTCCACAGGCTTTATTGGTGGGATGGGCAGTACGGAGAAGTCGATAAGTACTGTTCGACCTGTGAGGCCTGCCAAAAGAGGGCGACAGTTCGCTACAAGGAGCCCCTTGTACCTTCACTCCCCACAGTTCTAGGCGAGAAGATCCACGTCGACCTGATAACCATGCCCAAAGGAGTCGGCGGGCTTAGGTATATCATTAATGCCCGTGATGACCTCACAGGGTTTGTAGAGGCTAAGGCCATTAAAAAATAGACGATAGAGGAGGTAAGTGAATTTCTCCTAGAGTACATCGCGAGATACGGGTGTGTCGGGAAGATAGTCATGGATAGGGGGTCCGAGTTCCTAAGCCAAAAGATCAAAGCGCTATTGTAAAAGGCAGGGATTAAGGCGGTCTACACAACCGCCTACCACCCCCAAAGCAATGCTCCGGTTGAGAGAGGCCACCAAACACTGGTAGCCGCTTTAGCAAAATGGTGCAAAGGGCGAGAGGAACAATGGGCGAAGTACTTGCGTTATGCCGTTTGGGCCGACAATATCACAATCAAATCGAGCACAGGCGGTAGGCACTGCCCGCTGCCCATCGAATTCCACGTCGACACATGGACAAGTGTCTCGTGGAGAACCAACATGATAAGGGGCGAGTTGTTAGAGGCAAGGATACAACAGATAGCCGAAAATCTTGACGCCGGACTTACCGAGGCGGGCCGAAACATCGAGAAGGAGAGGATAAAAGGGAAAGAAAGATGGGACAAGAATCTGCGGGCCGTCAAAAGCCGATAGGGATAGTGACCTCGTCCTGATGTACGACTCGTCGCTAGAAAAAACCTGGAGCAAGAAGTTAGCAAATCGGTGGATGGGGCCGTATCGAGTCCTAAAAAGATTGGATGGGCGAGCATACCTTCTTGCCGAATTGCATGAGGCTAGGTTACGGGACCCTGTCGCGAGGGCTCGTCTCAAACTTTTTCGATGGAGAGAAACCTTTGGAGACCACCCGAAAGAGAAAGGAAAGGAAGCGGTCGCCACGGAAGGGTCCGTCACTTACGAGAAGGGGGAGACATCGAAACAGGGATCCTCTACACGACCATCTACGAAAGGGTATAAGGTTCGGAAACCTCCCTTGGCAAAGACACCTAGGAGAAGGAAGAGACCAAGGGATGATGACAGTGATACCGATCAGTTGAGGAAACGCAGGCTAAGAGAGAGAAGAAGCGCTTCGAGGAAGACCTTAAAAGCGAAACGCGAGAGAGAAGAGAGGAAACGAAAGAGAGAGAGAGGCAAGAGAAGAAAAGAAGGAGAGGGAGACGGATGTAGTGTCCCTTATGGGAAAAAGGGGGCTAAGCCATAGTTAGAGGGTGTCACATAAAGGTCGTGTATCACAGTTCCAAGGGAAACGAACTAAGGGAGGTTATACGATACGTAGCGACCAAAGAGTTGAAAAGGGGAAGTGTGTATCATAGCTCCGAGAGAGGGGAACCAAAGAGGGCTGTAACATAATTAAGGGGGCGCCACAAACGAGAAAATAGAGAGGAGGGAGAGTGTGTCTTGGCTTTGAAGGAGGGAGACTAAGGGAAATTATCCCATAGATAGCCGATGTCGTTTAGGAGGGACACAGGAAGCTGAGGGGGGCTGTGCCGTAACTAGACAATGCCATTTAGATACTGAAAGGTCCAAAGAAAGAAACCTGTGTCGCAGTCTAAAAAAGAAGGGTGTAGCAAAATTGGGAGATTTAGAAAGCACCTCCCAAGGGAACCGAGTTCAGACGAGGGTGTTTGTGAAAGGGGGGGGAATTGTACCATAATCAAGTGAGAACGGTAAACTGGAGGTTGTGTACTATATGTGTCAGAATCAAGAGTGTGGAGGTGTGTGTCATAGAGGGGGAATTGGGGCGGATACCATAAGCTAGGAAGAGGGAGAGACGGGTAACGCAAACAACTAAGGGGGAGCTCGCCGGGGACGAAGAGAGATGGGGTGTGGGCTGGTTGTCGGGCGGCTGCCTATCAGTCAGACCCTTTCTCCCTCAAAGTTAGGCTTTGTACGTGTGTGGGTTCTCTCTTTTTTGCATGTCCTGATTGAATGTGTGCATGTGACTGCGGGGTTTCGGGGAGATTGGGGTTGTGTTTTTTTCTTTTGCTAACCATGGGAAATACACGGGAACGACTCAGATGGTGGTCGACGGTCGTAAGCGGGGGAAGCGCGGGCGGAAAAATTGGAGACTCCAATGGAACGTTGAAAGGGTTGGGATTGAGACCCAGGGTGCAAAGAAGAGCGAGAGCGCTGGCCCTCCGACCATCAAAAAGCTCAAAATTTGGTAAAAACGACGGGAAAAGCAACCGGCCCATATTCAGTCGCCACAGCTAGGGGAGCCGGTCAGCATGGATCGCCGTGGTACTACAGGGATCCAAATCGACCTTGGAGCAGCCCCTTTCATATGACAGTCAGGTGAGCGGCCGGCTTAACGACAGCTCAACCAGTAAGGGAAAGGATGGTCTGAAAAATTGCAGGGCGGGCCACCGACCATTGAGCTCCTCTAAGGGGGGGGGGGGGAAGGGAGGATGTGACCGTTCGCTTCAGGCCACCTTATGAACCCCCTATAGCTCTAACTAAGAGAAAAAGGGAGTGTTGGGATCAACGGATCAGTTGAAGGTCACGACGAAAATTAAAGGACCAAAGGTATCAAGATCCTCCGACGGTCCGCGTGGGTCAGCGAGGGCGCGCGCGCCCGAATTCTTGGCAACCGATTGAGCAAGAGGCGGTGAGACCTGGTCTCGACTGAAAACCGAGCCGAGAGAAGAATAGAAGACGAACCGTCCGGACAATTGCAAATGAAAGAGAGGGGAGGGGGGCGGAAAACGACTTATGAAGGAGGATGTATCTGGACCAAGGGCGGAGGATGATGCAATCGCAGAACAGGAGCAAACAGGAAGGACCGACACGCATTCGATCGACTTGGCGAATCCTATGGAACGAGGGAGCGTGGGCGAAGGGCGCAAAGGTAGACGACCATAAGCGGAGGAGCAGAGGTGGGAAACTTCTCAGAAGGAGTGGAGGGAGAGTGTACGTTCGATCCGAGGGGGCGGACATCGGGAGCAGTCTATTGGGGGAAAGGATGAAGGAGGGCAATGGGGGAGGTAGTAGTGACAAAGGAGGGAAGAGAGGAAGAGGCGGGAAGAAGTGACGATCATAAAAAAATTGGTTTCGCGTGGGAAAAGGAGGGAGTGACCAGCGGGAGGAGAAGAGAAGGAGAGTATAAAAGGAGGGAAGGGGGAAGGAAGAGAGGACATGCGCACGGATCGCCGATATGTGCACGGGACGCCCGACGTACGGGGGAGGCCTCAGGAGCGCTCGGTCTCACATCGAGCACCAGCGAGAGAGAGAGAGAGAGAGAGAGAGAGTGTGGCGGTTAGGAGAAGGGCTCGTGGGCCGTTTGAGAGAGAGAGAGAGAGAGAGAGAGAGAGAGAGAGAGGCCCGGCGAAGAGCAAGTCGCGTCCTAGTAGCGCGCGAGGACGCGAGGCTTCTGAGGAGGGAGGAGTACGCAAGCCCACCGCGGAAGGAGAGCGACGGAGGTGGTGCGTTCATACCCGCAGAGGGGAGAGAACGAGTTGCGCACGAAGAAGAGAAGCAAAGTGTGCGGGCAAGCTGCGAGAAGAGGTCAACCGAAGCAGTGCGGTCAGTTCGAAACTGCAAAGGGAAGGAACGAGCTGCGCACGAAGAAGAGAAGCGAACTGCGCGAGCCAGTCACGAGAAGAGGTCGACTGAGGTAGTGCGCCTAAGCCGAAGCTGCGAAAGGAAAAGAACGAGCTCCGTGCGAGGCAAAGGGGCTTCGAGAGGGGAGTGCGTGGGCGGATTGCTACGCGAGAGAGACAAGGCCGGTGCGGCTCGTCCTAAAGCCACTAAGGGGCGAGAGGGAGAGAGAGAGAGAGAGGGGAAGAGAAAGAGAGATACAGACCAGCATCGAAGTCCTCGTGGGAGCATCACCCATGCCATGCTCAGAGGTTCGCTGCAGTCGGTTTCCAAACCCTGTATCTGATCTGATCTCGGCACATAATCCATTGACGACTCCTGAAAAACTGAAGCCTACGGCGTAGAGAGATAGATAGATAGATAGATAGATAGATAGAGAGAGAGAGAGAGAGAGAGAGAGAGAGAGAGAGAGAGAGAGAGAGAGAGAGAAAGGAAGAGAAAGAGAGGTGCGGACCAGAGTCGAAGTCCTTGTGGGAACACCACGCGTGCCATGCTCAGAGGTCCGCTGCAGTTTGTTTCCGAACTGTGTATTTGGCCTGATCTGGGCATATAATCCATTGATGACTCTTGAAAGGCTGAAGCCTGCGGCGTAGAGAGAGAGAGAGACAGAGAGAGGGGGGGGGGGGGGGGGGGGAAGAGAAAGAGAGGTACGGACCGGAGTCAAAGTCCTCGTGGGAACACCACCCGTGCCATGCTCAGAGGTTCGCTGCAGTCTGTTTCCAAACTGTGTATCTGGTCTGATCTCGGCATATAATCCACTGACGACATCTTTGCTCTTGAAAAGTTGAAGCCTGCGAGGGAGAGAGAGAGAGAGAGAGAGATAAAAGGAGAGAAAAAAAAAAAAAAAAAAAAAAAAAGGGTGAGGAAGGGTAGTGTCGAAGTCCTTGAGGGAACGCACCTGTGCCTCGTCCAGAGAGTCGCTGCAGTCTGTTTTGAGCTGTGTCATTAATGACACCTTCACTCGGGAGAAACTGAAGCCTGGGGGACACGGGAGAAGGGGCAAAAGAGAGAGAGAGAGAGAGAGAGAGAGAGAGAGAGAGAGAGAGAGAGAGAGAGAGAGAGAGAGAGGGACGGAAGAGAGAGAGGGAGAGACAAAAAGAGAGAAAAAAGGACAAAAAGAGAGAGGGAAGAGAGAAGCTTCAGCCTGCCCCGAGCTAGGGGCTTTGTGATCCAGCAGACGTTCCGGTGGCTGACCGACCGAGCGGGCCAAGGTCCGAGGAGAACCTCCTCTCTATTCGGACAGCGAGCCGGACAGTCACGTACTATCGAGACTCAGGCGGGTGGCCAACGGTGTGGTAGATGGTCTGGAGAGAACTTCCTGAAAGGAAAGACCAGTCTTCGATTTCTGTGCGAGTGAATTGGGCGACAGTAAGGAGCCCGTGTGAGCGGGTCGACAGAAAGGTTGTTTTTGAATGGTGTGTAGAAGAGTGAGTTCTGAGCGGTTGGGTCTGTCTGCGGTTAAGTGCTCGCATGAAAAAGAGCTACCGAACAGTCGGGCCTATTTTTGAAAGTTGTGCAGTCTGGACTGTCGGTGGGGAAGAGCCCGCATGGCCAGCAAAGTTTATTTTGGGTCGAGCGGTTGGGTCTGTCGGCAGATGAGTGCATGCATGAAAAAGAGTTCGCAAGGTGTGGGGTCTGTTTTTGAATTCTGAGCGGTTGGGTGTGTCTGCGGATGAGTATGTGAATGAAAAAGAGCTGCCGAACATTGAGGCCTGTTCTTCGAAATTTGCATGCGTGAAAAAGAGCTAGCGAGGTGTGGGGTCTGTTTTTGAGTTATATGCAATTAGGTCTGTCCGTGGTGAGGTCTGGTCCGGCTTGGGGTCCGGAAGGAGCTCCTCAAACCGCGCGGGGCTTTGCGAATTCCGTGCTGCCGGGGTAGGCGGTAGACAGCACGATAGATTGGCGCCGTTGCCGGGGATGGGCTTTCTCCCGCAGCCTCGGCCGGCTCACGGACTACGATATGAGGGAGAGCGAGCGTGACAGGTAGCGGAGGGCTCATTTTTGGTATCGGTTTTTTTCGGTAGTTTTCGTTTTTGGCATCAACTTTTTCAACGGCATTTTCGGCTTCGAAGTTCCTCGGTACTTTTTTTGGCGACGTTTCGACAACATTTCCTTGACAACATCCTTTCGGGCAGCGTCAGGACGTGTGTTCGATTGGAGCCTTGTTTTCCGTGTGAGAGGGGTTACCGGGTTGCTTGGGTGCGAGGGGCTTGGGGTATTGGAATCTCTTGGTTTTGCAGGTCCGCGCCTGCCCCGGTTGCGACTTCTAGAAGAAAATCCAGGTTAGACTTTTGCTGGGAGGCGTTATATTTTTTGTGTTTGTTTCTAAAAATTCACAAATTAAGAGGGTAAAACGGTTTGCTTGTGGGGTTTGAATGAGGGTGAAAAACAACCAAAGAGGGGGAAGAAGATTCTCGATCGGTAGGCGGATAAAAGTCTCGGGACCCGGGTAATTCCACGCTCGAGGTGGGCCGAGTAGGGGCGTGGTACCGGATAGTGTAACTTAGGACTAGAGGTCGGTCCGGTGGGGGACATAGGGAACTGGTGTGTGACTTCGGTCTAACTCGGAGGAGGGGGTTGCCACCCTTCCTCGGGGATAACCTGTGTCTGCGGCTAGTCTCTATACGTGGAAGTGGGAGGACCTCTCAGCGGGGGAGGACAGGGAGGTAGCCGAGTGAGACGGCGTTCCTTCTCTGGTCCATTTGATCCTCCTGGGCTCACAGGCACCTTCTCCTTGCAGGGTAGGGGTGGTCTCACGAGTGACCAAAGGTTAGGATAATGAGAGGGACTTCTTTTTTATTAAGATAAGCATACCCAAAGGATCAGGGTGAGTGGGTCACGAAGAAGTGAGCGCTTCGTCAGTGGGCGGTGATTTGGCGTGTCAAATTGCATAAAGGCAGTCGACCTCGGGGCGAGTAAGGGGGCCTATGAGCTTAGGGGTTCTGGAAGTCGAGCCGGCAGGCATCAGTGTGGGAAGTTCTGGAGGGATAGATGTGTGGTGCTACAACTTTTACCTGTGGACCGAGAATCTCGATATAGAGTTCTACGTGGAAGAAGGGGCCGATTAAGGGGAGGACTTTCTTAGGAGCTGGGAACAGGTTGTTGGGCATGCTCAACTAGAGAGGGAGCTTTTAGGAAATTACGGGATCCGGTATTTCTACGCGTTGGGTAACCGGACCTTCCGACGAGGAGAAAGACCTGCCCCTACGATACCGGAGGCGTATCTTGACGGGTCGGACGGTTGAAAGGTGTTGGTGGGGATTATCGAGGAGGTAGTTCAAAGCCAGGAAGGGCATGGTTAGGACTGTAAAAGCGACTGACGACGGTAGGATCCAAATCGAGAAGGCGGACCTTCTCAAAGAGAGAGAGTGCTTCAGTGTTCCCTTAGATCACCGTAGGGAGAGATATCTGGTTGGGCGCGACAGAGGCGTGGAACTCGAGAAGGGAGTTTTTCTTTGGGCACGGTTCGCTGTGGGAATTTGGGAAGGTGATCAGTGGACCAGGAATAGACCCAAGAACGGGGGAAAGGCCCGACAGGCAGCGGTCTACGCTGAAGGCACGGTCTACTTGAATCAAGAAGCTTGGGTAGAATATGTCACTTACTGGGCATTAGGGTGGTATCGGGCTGGCCATTAGGAGGCGCGAGTAGGGCCTATTCTAAAAGAGATTTTTGAGGAAGTGCCCCTTCGGCACCGTCTGTCGATCCGCTTGCGGGTAACTTGCGCTCGGGATGAGGAGTACCCTCGCACTACGGGGTGTGTCCGAACCATCTTCCCATCCTTCGTCTTCCGGAGGGTGTGTGGGGAAGGGGCCGCGTACGAGAAGGTCGTGAAATCTATAAGGCGGGAGAGGAGGAGAGGATTGTCCTTTCGTTCACTGCATTGGTACGTCTCCTATTGTGTGGATAACCCAGTGTCATACGGGGTTAGGGCCGACCAGATCCGAAAGAGGATCTCTTTGGAATCAGATAGAGACCGTGCAGGTGGGAGGGACTACTGAACCAAAGGGTGTTTGGAATCGGCCAAAAGGTATTTTAGCATGAATGGTTGTTTTTGACAAGGACCTCGGTCAGTTTGTCGGATCCCCTTTAGACGAGCGAGGAGTTCGTAGCTTGGTTCCGAGCAACGGGGAAGTCCCCGATTGGAGGAGATTGGAAGGTGGAGAAATCGCGGTTGGCGGAAATTTCATGTGGGTAGAGTCGGAAGAGGTAAGGAGTAGAGCGACTGGGATGCATCTCAAAGTTACTGCGATAATCTTCGTCGAACCAGCCGCTTGGGCAAAGGTCATAGTACCCCTGGTCTTAGGCCAAGGGGGAGGGCTGGATCTATTGTTCCAAGAAGTAAGAGAAGTGAGGAGGAGGTGGATAGTTAGGACCCGGAGGGAATTTAGCTTTGTGGCGATTGAGGCAGAGAGGTTCGCTCGGGTAGGTGAGCTCCTGAGGGCAAGTTATCCGGTGACCACAAGGGCCTCGGGCTTTGTGTTGCTAAGCTCAAACGAGGATAAGGTAGTAAAGCTCCTGGAAAGAGGAAGAAGTTAAGGCCTACCCTTTAGGGCCCTATGGATACTTTACACTCACTGTGCCGACCAAGGGATCCCTCCTCGAGGGAAACTCTGGGGTATTTTTAGAAAGCTGGGGTCTCTAGAGAAGTCTATCACGCTCTCGCCTAAAGGGTACCGCGAGTGGGTCCTGAAACAACCGTGGTAGATGGTAAGGTTCGCGCTCAGTAACAGAGTGGTAGAAACAATAGAAGCCGGTGAAGGGAGCCAGGTCTTCATTCATGTGGACCCTCACATGACTCCTTATTGGATGAGCGTTGAGAAGGGAGAGGACATCGGAGAAAGCGCCTATGTGTGGATCCGAGTTCGCCGACTCACCTGGAAGGAAGGCGTAGAAAGGGAGGGACCACCGCACCTAGGACGGTTCCTCGAGGCTTAGGCTACGGTCTTCCTAGACGAGGACTCGTGGACCAAGGTTTGGAGGGGTTTAGTGACCATGCAGGGTACCTCGGGTCTGCGAGGAAGGTAGCGAGCAACTTTGTTCTGACTGACTGCGAGGAGGGGACGTTCGAAATGTGGACGGAGGTGTCTTTTGCCGAGCCAGGCGAAGTCCCTCGCGCCTCCAAGGTTCTCCACCAGAATTTCCCTGACTTCTTGGCACGATCGCTCCCACGGGACCCGGAGGAGAGAGTGGCAGAGGTACTTCGGTCCGTGCAGCGGTCCAGGGTTCGGACACAAGGGTTAGTCTGGCTCTACACCCGATGTGTTGATGTCGGGATTCCCCTAGGAGAGAGTTAGCGGCCACGCTCGCAAAGTTGAGGGAGTTTGAGGAGGAGAGAGCGCACGTTGCTGACGTTCCATACGCCCGCCTCTTCGGAGAGGAGCAAGTGACTAACCGGAGGGTACGAGCCTAGGATGAGGGGGTGATAGGAAGGATCCCGGGAACCCCTTGGGCCTCGTAGGAACCTATAGAAGAGAGAGGAGAGATTTCCCACGTCACGTTGACTAAAGCAAGACTGGATGGTCCCACTCGAACCGTTCGAAGGGAAGTATCCGAAACCCGCCAGGGAAAGGCGTTTGTCGACTATCGGTGAGTAGCGAAAAGGGCCTAGCGATCGGGGAAGCTATGATCTTCCTTTTGAAGGAAGGGCTCCTCGAAGTAATCCAGAATTTGAAGCTGGGGAAAGACCCTTTCTTAGACGCACGAGCAGTTAGAGATCGTCTAGAGAAGCTAGTAGAGGAGGTGAGGCCCCTAGAGAAATACCAAAGGGTAAATTGAGTGACATACGCGACTTGGGAAGAGGTGCCGCTATTTGTCACTTGCAACCCTGTGGGGGTGCCCCGTTTCATCCTCGAAAGGATCTACCCCTCCGAAGCAGTCAAGAGGGCGGTGAAGCGTAGGAGCTCGATCTTGAATCAATTTCGGCTCATGAAATCAGACCTGCACGCCCTGTTATCGTGGTGCTTTCGGAACCCGTACCAGGACGATTGGTCATCGTTAGAAGACTTGGGCTACGCCTTCGAAGGTTGGGGTCAACAAACAGCCATTTCGTCAAAACGGACATATTATATTTTTTGAACGAAATTAAAATTGACTTTTTTTGCCAAAATCCGGTCGGAATTTTTTGCACCTGGGGGTCCGTCGTTCCCAGAACGCCGGACCCCCTACATGTATCTGGTCTATGGTTGAGACCAGATACTTTTTTTTTTTTTTGTATCTGGTCTCAACCATAAACCAGATACATGTAGGGGGTCCGG
>BFEA01000192.1:376851-388737 GCA_003427395.1 Chara braunii
ACCGAGCCACTCCAAGCAGCTACCCACCGAGCCACTCCAAGCACCTATCGACAGAGGACTCCAATCACCTATACCGACCGAGGCACTCAAAGCACCTATATCGACCGAGGCACTCCAAGCACCCACCGATCGAGCCACTTCAAGCACCTACCGACGGTTCCATTCCAAGCTCCTACCCGCCAAGCCATTCCAATCACCTACCAACCGAGTTACTCCAAGCAGCAACCCACCGAGCGACTCCAAGCACCTACTGACCGAGACTCCAAACACCTATAACGATTGAGGCACACAAAGCACCTATACCAACCAAGGCACTCCAAGCACCTACCGACCGAGCCACTCCAAGCACCTACCGACTGAGCCACTCCAAGCACCTACCGACCGAGCCACTCCAAGCACCTACTGACCAAGCCACTCCAAGCACCTACCCATCGAGCCACTCGAAACACCTACCGACTGAGCCACTCCAAGCACCTATCGACTGAGCTACTCCAAGGACCTACCGACTGAGCCACTCCAAGCACCTATCGACCGAGCCACTCCAAGCACCTACCGACCGACGACCGTTCCACTCTAAGCACCTGTACGTTGTTCCTGACTTGAATGTTGTTCTTCTTTCTTTGTTCTTCGCATTCTTCTTTTCTTTCTCCTCTATCTCTCTCTATCTGTGTCTCTTCATGTGTCTCCCTCCTCTCTCCCTCTTCTATCTCTCTCTGTTTCTCTCTTCCTTTCTTTGTCTCTCTATGCGTGTTCCGTTTCTTGAATTCGTTAGTAGTGTTGAAATGTAGCAGTTGGTTTGGGCCTAACTCCTTTTTTTTTTTTTTTTTTTTTTTTTTTTTTTTTTTTTTTTTTTTTTTTTTTTTTTTTTTTTTTTTTTTTTTTTTTTTTTTTTGCGGGCATTGCCTGCACTGCCCGCACCACGGGCGCTTAGCTAGTTGTGTATTATTACTTGGTTGGGTGTCATGTTGAGGTAGGATTCGGTGTGGATTCTAGTTTAGATCATACACCACTGTAGCTCATGAGTGAAGCAACTAGTAATGAGGAGGAGGAACGATTAGTGGAAGATCTTAGAGTTAGCTGTAAAACTGCACTCAGTCGACCGATCACTTTCCAAGAATTAGGTCCAGGAGAGGAAAGAAGGCCGCGGAGGAAGCCAAGGAAAGGGTGGCATTACGAAGGTCTAGGGCAACAGTAGCCAGCGTTGAGGCCGCAATTGCTACCGCTGTCGGGCGCATCGATCCGACACCGCACATGGCAGCGCGGGACCCTCTCGGCTGCGTCACAGAGGAGTTGGACCACCCTCGTCCCAGACACACAAATGGAGCTTCCTTAGGTCGTTCCGGCCGAGTGCGCCAGCCATACCTCTCGCGAGCCCCTACGACAGGATAGGGCCTACGCGAGGCACAACTTACCTCCACCTTAAGGGAGTTGTTACTTCCCTTCAGTGGGTGTATCCCCGCCAAGCTACCAGTCCACAGTACGAAAGCTACTCGGTTGCAATCGCAGAGGTGGACCAGCCGAGGGCGTTTCTCGTTCGTTGTAGCATAGGGGGTACGCGCGGTAGTACGCCTATCGGACCCGCACACGAACCGACATCTTGGGGGGCTGAGGTCCCAAGCGCGACTCGTCGTCGGTCGACTAGGACGCATCCCACACACCACGCGCACACCACTTTACGAACACAAAAATAAAATGCACACACACACACACACATCTACAACACGACGCAACACAAACAACGTGACAACGCTCCTAGCCCCTTAGTAGCCGTCCCATAACTTTCCACTGCGGAAGTCGGATAGGCGTCGCGCGCGAGACTTAGTATAAAGCTGCGCGGACGCGGGGTCTACTCATATCGACTCGCAATGCAAGCGTACGCAAGCGGTCGCAGTGATGGCGTACTATGTGGTACCCATACTCACACGGTCCTCGTTAATCCCAATGGTCGCATTCGACACTCGAGTGTTGGCTGACACGCGCCTTGAGGGTTAATCTCTTGACGCTGGACAACCGCCACGCGCGGTTGAAGACCACACCCTCTTCTGCACCCTGTGCAGAAGGGTTGAGTAGACAGCTTTAAGCTGTCGTGGCGGTCGAACATCAAGGGGTTTGACTTTGACGGCTTCCACGGACTATAACGTCCAACTATAAAAACTCCAAAGAGCAAAGGATAACAGAGGATCTTCCTTCTCACTCAAGCCCAAATCTGATTAACCATTGCGCACGATCACTGTAAACCGCGCGCATACCCGAGGCACTTCTAAATATATAAGGGTTAATTGTATAGGACGATCACTTCTCACAGTCGTAGTGAGGCTCCTCTCAGCCATATATGTATGAAATCGCAAGCAATCACATCCAGAGTCCGAACCACAACCATACCTTCAATCACATCTAAGATTCAACCAGAAGTTCACGCACTACACGGGGTCAACTTCAACCATTCCTCGCACTCATACCCCTCGCTTTAGCCATACAAGCCTCACTCGTGCAACCCTTAAATAAATACTCAGTACTTTTGTTGGATGACCATTCAATAAAGTCCGGGTAAAAACACAACAAAACAATTCAAATTTCAAGGCTAAAGCCTTTAGGTTGAGTGGCAGGAGTGAATTGGAGTTGAATCGTAAACCGACGAATCGGCAACAGACTTGTTATCAGTGATAACAGAAGATGATCCTTATGGGATCAAACTGAAGCTAATCCAAGTCCTGAATCGAAGTCCAACGAAAGTTTTTACCATAAGACAGGTCAATGCCCACGCTAAATCATTAGCACATGGGGTATGAACCTCCATAACACATTCTCACTCAAAGTTATCTGCCAACCAAGTCTAAGTCTACCTCTAAGTCAGTGCCCAAGGCAAAGGTAGACTAACGGCAGGATCTCCCCTATTCAGGGTGGATCGCCAGAATCGCCACCTATCAAATATAATCTAACTCCTCTAGATCAAGAAAATTTCGGCAGCGCTTCCCGTAGGAAAAGTATCTTTTCAGAATTTATATCAGCCCGAATATGAAACAAAAAATAGTCTTTGACTTTCCAAAGTCTAATTTTGTCTAACTCCCTGAATTAGCAAAAATTTGGGTAACACTCCCTTTAGAAAATGAGACTTTCCAAATTTTTACTAAGTCATATATAAACTTAAGACAAGTTGAACCTTGAAAAGTCAAGAATTGACTAACTCCCTGGATTTGTAGAAATTTCGGCAGCGCTTCGCGTAGAGAAAGTAGCTTACCAAAATTTATACAAGGCCAAGTATAACAAAAGATCCCAGAAAATGCTAGAATTGATCTAAGCAAAAAACTTAGCTAAGAAAATGCAGAAATTTAACAAACTCCTATCGCTCTAGCACGTGGAGATCCTCTAAAGCAACTAAGAAAATGCAGAAATTTAACAAACTCCTATCGCTCTAGCATGTGGAGATCCTCTAAAGCAACTACCTGTCAAACTGAAACTCAGACCAAGTAGTAGCCTCACTCAGTCACATGCAGGCCAAACCACAAAGGTAAGTTCTCTCACCATCCCAAAGTATGCCTGAACAAACAATAGTTCATAATCTTTCAATGATTTAACCTGTTATACCCTGCTTACATAGGGCATTGGGATTGGCCATTCATCTTAGAAACAATGTCAGCCATCTGCCTTAATTATACACGAACAGGCTGCACAACTACTTTTCTCTTCATTAGGGCACATCACTAAGCCATTCATCTTAGAAACCATGCTTAGTCGCTCTGAACTGTTTAAGTAACCAAATTATATATACCTTTTTGCACCTTAGTCTTCAAAAGGAGGGCGTAGGGCTGGGCCATTCATCTTAGAAACAATGTCAGCCTGCCCAGGTTACCTTCAATTATAACTCTCAATCATACTCTCTTCGCTTGTGATAGGGCTATAGTCAGGCCATTCATCTTAGAAACAATGTCTGACTAACCTTGTTTGTATATAAGTACATATATATACCACATTATAGAGAATCATATTCCTTCGTTCTCATTATGGTCCTGAGGCCTCAGACTTAGACCATTCATCTTAGAAACAATGTCTAGTCCTCTGGCCCTGAATCCTCCCTAAAAAACAATCAAGGAGAGATGAGTCATTCATCTTAGAAACAATGTTCAGCTCTCCCTTTTTCAGCACACAAAAAAAGCAGAGTACCCTGGGTCTGACCCAGAGACTGTTCAGAAACCACCCAAGTAAAACAGCGGTCAGACCATTCATCTTAGAAACAATGTCTGACCCTCAAAAGTCAAGCAAGCAATACCCCCTTAGAAATAAGTAGCCAGGCCATTCATCTTAGAAACAATGTCTGACACAATTAAAGAAACACAGCAACCAAGCCATTCATCTTAGAAACAATGCTTGGTTCTTCAGAAAACAGAACAAAACACAGCAGTCAGGCCATTCATCTTAGAAACAATGCTTGACCCTATAAGACCCATTCAAATGCAAGCAAAACTGCCTTCCTCCCAGCTATCCCCAGATGCACCCCTTGTGACAATCTGCTTTCAGGCAATCAAGGAAACTGAAACTGCCATTATACATACATCCTTTTAGTAGATCTGATTTACATCCTGAAAGTCAACCCAAAGTCAAAATAAGGGTCGCATACAATAAAGTCAGTCAATACACAGGGAGATGTATAGATAGGGGTTATACTGGGCTTATGAGGGAAAGCAATGGTTACCTCTGAGTTCCCTGCCTCCAGAACTCCTCCTGAGTTCCGGCAGAGCTCCCGCAATTGGTGGGATGACTCCCCACAGAGTCTTGCTGCGGCCCTACAGGTTGCAATCCCGCCTGCCGCCTTCCTCTCAGCACCAATAGACCAGACTTAGATTTAGAAGGGCAGATAGAGAAAGTTTGAGTCGCTCAGATACAAGAAGAGTGTTCTCAGACTCGCGGGAGAGGGCCTTGATTCCTTGATTCTCCTGAGGGCCCCGCAATGGCAGCCAAACTTACAGCCGCCTGGTCAAAGACTGAAGTCAGACCACCGACCGTTGACTCCCTGGCGACCCTTCAACCTGTCGTGGCACCTCCTTCAAGCTTGGCTATCCCTTTAAGCCACACAACTCCAACCTCTGAGCTACACTATAACGGCGCAACCTAGAGAGGGACGGGTTTCCTAGTAGAGCACCTTCTCATCCCTCATCCGAAGCATGGGCAGAGTGGAATAAAGGTCTCAGTGAAAACACCGAGTGCGCAGCAACCGCGCATAACCACAAAACACTGCAACAGATCACCGCACCAATCACAAGTGTCACCACGCCACGTTCAGTGGTGCCTGATCACAGGTTACAACTACCACAATGGCATAGCAGCAGTGCGGTCCGAGGTCGACACCCGCCAATCGGACCAGCCGCAACTACAAAAATGAACAGAACACCAACCAACCCGCCCATGCAGAGCCCCCCCCTCTTCTCCAGACAGTTGTTGACTTTGTTTTATCATGCCCTCTCTGAACACCGTTGTACCCACGGAATACGTCGTGTCGCCGATTCGGCTCTATAGTCCTCACCAAGTCCTAATAAGCACCCCGATCGAGCCGCTATGAGAATGCAAGCTGTGGTGGGAGGACGAACGAAAACAGACGTCCTTTAACGAGAGCAGGTCAGGCATAGTATGAACAACTGTCCCTGGATTCAGCAGTATTTCCTCGATTCTCTGTAGTTTAGTGCTAATCTCAATGATCAAAAGAATCAGTTAGGCAAACTGCTGCATCTCCTAGGAACGTTCATGCACCGGCTACCGGCGCTCATAGAATCAGTCATGCACCCGGTACCGAGCTGCCTGAGAACGCACCCTCCTCCCCTATGGGACTTGGTACGTCGCAACAGTCCAACAAAAATTTTGGTCTATAGTCTGATCATTCATGCTGCAGACAATAAGCCCAATCTTCCCTAATCAACGCCCGCACACCTCCCTGGCTGTAGTGTATGGTCCTACTGTAGTACATGCGCATATAGTCACCCTTCATTCGCACAACACGGCTTGGTGTCTGACTCAGTAGGCGCGGCCTACTACTCTCAGTTGCTAGACCTTTCAGCGTGCTAAATAGGATTGAATCTCCTGGTGAAACCCGGACATATACACCGCGATTCCCGATGTCTGCCTGAAGCGAAATCTGAGGAGACCTGCTCCTATCGCCACACTAAGCAACACACTCGCCCCCTCTTTGCAACTAAGTAATGGTCGTGATGAATCTTTCGTGGGGTTACGACCAGGAGCAACGAGGGGGAGTGGTGGTGAACTAAGACGGAGTTCGGCGCCAGATGCATTTGGGATGAGAGCGGAGCAGAAAAGGAGATGGCAATGGCGGAGGTAACATTGCATAACTCACCCGATTCTCAACAGAATCGAGTGGTTTAAAATGCTATAGGGGGTTCTCGATCGTCGCGAGCATGATAGCGCCGTTAGTTTCAGTCAAAAGTTAGTAGAATCAGAGGTAAGGAAGAAAGCTGATGCGTGAAGATGGAGAAGGGTGGTGGTGATGGGGGATTGAGAATTGCTTAGTTTACTGGATTCATAACAGAATCGAGCAAACTGAGATACCAAGCTAAGGTTTTGGCCCGGGGCGAGTAGGATGGTGGCGTTAGTTTTCATGTTAATAGTGTAGAACCGGAGTTAGTAAAATAAAAAAGGGGTGAAGTGCACTGTGATATCGGGGAGACCAGTTATGGCGGGGGCAAGATTCGTCGAGCTCGGGCGATTCTGGGTGAAAACGGGTGAGCAAAGTGGTGAATGGGGTTTTTAGCGGGGGTGCGAATGCGGTAGCGGTGTTAGAATTGATAATGAAAGCCTAGGTTGGGAGGTATAGGACGTACGGGTTGCGCAATAGCAACGGGAGTTTTCTCTGTCGGAAAGATAGCTATGTATCTTCCCTCGTTATAGGGGAAGATTCATTTCGATTTCGCTCAGGCCAACGAGGGAGTAGCGGGGAGGGGTGAGCCAAGGGGCGGAGGCTTAACTGTCGGACAGCTTGTTGCTGATCCTATCGATGGAAGTAGTTGCTCCTTCCCTCACTTTGTGTGTAGCTTTTCCGTCCGGATTCATCCTTCCCGCTGCCATGCCATCTTCACTCGCACGCTCCCGCGTTCAATTTCCTTTTTTCCCCCTTTTTACTTCCTCGGCCCGACAGCGATCTCGCCCAGTACGCCCGTCCGCTACCTGACTACTCCACCCCAGCTTCGTCATTCCTCCGAATGTACCTGGGCGACGACCCAGGCCGGGCTCATCCGTTCCCCTTCACTGCGCTCCGCCCGTCGTTCCTCCACTTTCTCCACTCCCGTTCGTATCCCGCCATTCGACACCTCGTCTACCCATTGCCCTGTCTCCCTGCTGCCTACCCCGTACGTAGCTAGCGTGTCTATCACAAAGTTGTTTCCCGACTCTCGCCAGCCTTCTTATCCAGCTGAAGCCTCAACCCCTTTTGCGCCCTCTCTTCATTCCCGCACGCATCCTACACCAGATGTCCCCTCTTGCTAACACAGCATCTCAACAGTGGGTAATGACAGGCTCCGGTCCTCGAGGCGGAGGGACGAATGAGTCAAGACAGACTCCGCGCGGTCCCCCCCGGATTTATGCCTGTTGGGCTTGCGCTGGGGCCGAGCTAATCTTCTCTATCTCGTTCCAAATCTTCAACAGATGTCCCGGAGGACCTAGCTGCGGTGGCACCCCCCCCCGCGACTCTTCAAACTTTAAGCAGCCAGCCGCGGTGCCACGCCCCAGGCCAAAACGGGTCCGCGAATAATAGTGGCAACAATAAATAGAAGTAAAACCAAATAACATATACACGTAAGAAAAATCCTAAACAAAGGGGCGGGAACTGCCGGCACCCTACCAGTCCCGGGAATTGGGTCCTTTGTCGCGCCGGCTAACAAAAACCAAAGGGGGATAGCCCCGTCGGGCCCTCAACCCCCTCAGTTTTTCCCATGTCACTTCGCCGCCGCCGCGTCAACGCCCACCGGTTCGATCCCTGAATCTCCGTAGCAATAGTTCGACATCGTAACCTATAGGGCTAAGCCCAAGCCTGAGACAGATCGGCGCGGACTCCGATATGAAGTGGTGCCGCCCTGTGCCTAGGCCTGGGAGGAACAGCCTACGCCCCTTTCCTGTCTACGATCAGCGCGCCGTCGTTAGGCACCCGCGCCGGCTTACCCCGATCGCACCGTGGCTGCCCCGCGTGCCATCCTATACGCCCCTTTTATCGCACAAGGTCACAAGGTCGTTGTCTATGCCGTCGTCCTCGCCCGCGCGCTCGGCTCGGTCAAAAGAAAATATCCTTAATTCCTACTTAATCAAAAATAAACAAATAAATAAAGATAAAACAAAGTTGAACCGACCGGCGTCCGCGCCGGCTTTATAATCAACGACAGGGGAAGAAATCCCGCGCGCCTTAAACCCTGCGCGCCCACGCACTCTCTACTTCTATACCTCATACCCAACCTGTAGTCACCACACTGCCGCAAATCGCGCGGCCTTTTCAACAATTCCGGGTCAAACTTGTTTTCTGTCACTTGCAAAAACCAGGGCGGATACCCTTGTAAGGGTATTCGCGCCGACACCGCCTCTACCATGCCACATGCCTTGTCCCAGGCCTCTTCGTTAGGAGTCAATCAGGGTGTCTCTCAGGGTTCCATTAGGCAGTCTGTTGGTTCGCAAGTCAACCAGCCGTCTCCTCTCACTCCAGAGGATTATGAGATCCTCCAAGCTAAGGCCCTTCATGATGAGCTACAACAGCAGTTGAGAGATGCAGTCGAGAAGGGAGAAAGCTATATTGAGAAAGCTAGACTAGGAACTAGGAGGCAAGAGTTAGGAAGACTAGAAGCACAGGAGGAGTCAACATTGGATCATGTGATGCAGTTGCTACGTCACTCGCTTCTTTTCGTAGCAGAAACGCAGGTTGTCCAACAGGAAGTGTTGGCTGAACTAGTGACCAGCCAGAACCGAATACTCGCTGCACTGTAGGCTCCTCACCCAATGACGAGGCAGCCTCAGTATTCCGTAGCTCCCCCTTCGGTTGCGGGTCCCTTAGTGACGTCGTCGCAGGTAGGGCCCTCTTTTTCCCCTATGTTTGGCATGCCTCCTCCAAGTGGTTTAGCAACAGTTAGTGGTCCGGTTCGTAACGCTTCTCCCGTACCATCAATGACGGTGGTAGATACAGTCTTTTTGTTTGGACAGGCTCAGGTTAGCATGCAACAATCTGTCTCAGTGGTTATGCCGTCACTGCAGCAATCACCGGGGACAATCCAACCCATGCAGTGGATGCTCAAGATTCCCTTGCTGAGTCCTAAACCTTTCTCTGGCAACAAGAAAAAGGATGAGGACCTCGACACCTGGGTGAGGATTGTGCCTACCTATGTGAGGCACAAACTCGCAAGGCTAGAGCAGGAAGTTATAATCGCTGCTTCCTTTCTAGAGGGCTCTGCAGTGCGATGGTTGAATGGTCTAGTTCAGCAACAGGGCTATGGCTAGAAGTTTGATGCTTGGGCCCAGACCCAAATATTAGAAGATTCGTACGGACTGTGTACAATAGGTGGCATCATCCTCAAGGGGCTCACAAGGTCACTGACGCACTATTCAATCTCGGTTCCACAGAAGGGATGGATTCAGCCTAGTACCTCCCCTTATGGCGCACCAGTTCTATTCGTCCCTAAGAAGGGGGGTACCTCAAGGGTGTGCATTGACTATAGGGGCCTGAATGTCATCATCATTAAGAAAGTGGAGCCCCTACCCCGCATCGACGACCTCTTGGATAGATCTGAAGTCCGGATACCATCATTGCCATTTGACCTGAGGATCAGCACAAAACCACATCCGAGACCACGTATAGTCTGTATGAGTTTGTGGTGATGCCCTTTGGTCTATGCAATGCACCTGGTACATTCCAACACGCAATGAACCGGATCTTCCATGAGTACATAGACAAGTTTATCGTCGTGTACTTCGACGATATCCTTATCTTTAGTAGGACTGTAGAGGAGCACGCTGAGCACGTAAAAACAGTGTAAGGTCTCCTGAGACAGCACCAGTACGAGGTTAACTTGGAGAAATGCGAGTTTGGTCGCACCAAAATCTTGTATCTGGGTCATGAGATTTTCGCGGACGGTTTGAGGCCGAATGATGCCAAGGTGGCCAACATACGTGACTGGCCCAGACCTCAGTCTGTGATTGAGATGAGGTCATTCTTGCGGATGACATACTACTACAGACCGTTTGTAAAGAATTACAGCACTACAGCCTCCCTGATGACTGACCTCACACGCCTTGACACCCCTTAGGAGTGGACCGAAGAGTGTGAAGCAGCCCTCAAGAAATTGAACTATACTCGGAGACACTATGAAGTCCTCAAAACTTTCGGATCGTGAGCAGCCCTTTATTGTCACCACTGACGCCAGCCAATACGGCATAGGCGGGGTCCTTGTACAAAAGGAGAGGAAAAAGTTGAGGCCCATCGAGTACATGAGCAAAAAGATGCCATCTCAGAAGTTGGCAAAGTCCACGTATGAGCGTGAGCTGTATGCCCTCTATAGAGTGCTGGTCCATTGGAGACACTATCTCCTAGGCAAATTCTTCTATGTGAGATCTGACCATGAGACCTTGCCCTGGATTAAGACATAGCCGGATGATCAGGGAGGGCGCAACGCTTCCAAGAGCGCTGCGCCCCGCCGGGTTGGCGCTCTCACGCGGGCAGCCCGGTGACGCCCTACAGGTTGGAAACACGCGAGCGTGAAGTGGCGGTTGGGTATGACGTGGACAGTTTTGGCGTGTCGGCGCCTTGGTGATGGGGTTGTGATGAAGTAGAGATCGGACAGTGGGAAGGCAGGAGGATGGAGCGTGACTCGGTGTTCCCTGCCTTTTGAAAGCACTTCGGTGCCATCTCCAGCTTTGCGCTTCATCCAGTGGTGTTACAGGTTAGCACGTTGGGTGAAGGGGAACTTGTCTTCGACAGGAGGTGGGTCTCCTTGAGAAGTTCAACCTTCTGATGGCTTCTGCTCCTTGGTCTGCGTAGTGTTGTGGTAGGCGGTTGGTATGACGCGGACGGAAAGGAGGAGCGCGTGCTTACGTGGAGCGGGAGGAGGATTGGAGGCGATATCGAGTGCGTTGATTTCGTTTTTTTGTATACATCTCTGTCATCAGTGGCACTCTCGCTGATCACCACCAGCGCCAGCATCGGCGTCATTATCATTAGGGTGCTGCTCGTCACCATCATCAGCAACAAGGCGTGATTTGATATCATCATCACGGTAATGTTTTGTCATCATCATCAGGTCGCTGCTCGTCATCACCATCATCAGCATCAGGGTACTGCTCGTCATCATCATCAAGGCGTATGTCTTCACTCCTGTTCGACGCTAATATCATTACTACTATCAAGGAGTCGTGCATCAGGGGAGCGGCTCGTCACTCACTGTTGTATCACCATCGTCAAATTTCTCTCCATCATACGGCACGAGTGGCAAAACTTGACGTCATCATAGGGCTTTGTTCATCATAATCATCATCATCATCATCATCATCATCATATTATCATCATCTTTAGGTTATTATCCAAGGAGTTCTTCATCACACCATCATCATCGTAGTCATCATAGGGCGCTATGCGTCATCATCCTTACCATCATCATCATCATCATCATCATCATTACTGACATCACCATCATCATCTTCATCATCATCATCATCATTATCAACATCACCATCATCATCGCTATCATCATTACTATCATCATCATCATCATCATCAGTTTGTAATCATAGGGGTTGGTGCTGCTCTTTGGTAAAATCAGCATCATCTTTTCGTTTTCGTCCTCATCATCATCATCATCATCATCATCAGTTTGTTTTCAATTAGACGTTGCTCTGCATCAGCAGGTGAGTTGGTTG